>JBBPDA010000081.1:5016665-5035093 GCA_037974385.1 Arnoldichthys spilopterus | reverse complement strand
TGGGTTAAATGCAGAGGTTGCATTTCGTTGTGGTGCTTGAGTGTGTTCACAATGACAAATAGTCACTTTCATTCATTAACATAATGAAAAAAAGCCAAATAAAATGTGGCCTCTGCAAAAGGTGATACACTTAGCACATACATGAAATATGTTTTGTGTTATTTTTTTAATTGTGTACTAAAATGTGAAAAGAAATGGCACCTTAAGGTTCCATGTCGAAGATGTGTACATTTATTTTCATTTAGGTGTTTTAACATTTGTATTCAACTGTATACTTCTACATCTACAGCCTCATGTCCCAGTGAGCCCTACCCGTTTATGATCCAGCTGCGAGTTGTGAAGCAGCACAGGGGTCATGTTGGGGTACAGCTTGACCATGACGCCAACGTCCCTGAAAAATTATCAGAAAGAAAGAGCAACAAACATCAGCACTACAATTCTGGATCAATAAAAAAGAATAATGTGAAATAAAAAATGCAGTGGTACCTTATTTCTATGATGGTTGCTGTGTATACAGCACCGAATTCAAGCTGCTGTTCTTGCTGCAGGAGAAATAAATTTTTAATAAACATTTTTTTCTTAAACACAATCGTCTTTACCTGGCGGTCTAATCTGCTTTAATAATGGATTAAATTATAAAAGCAGGTGTTACATCATCTTTGCAGATTGCAGTGATAAATTCCTGGGCTTCATTCATAGCGTTGGGAGTTGGAGCAAAAATTGAGAACGTTTCCTCGTCCACTTGGCTAATTGTTACACCTGTAAAGAAAGAAAAGCAATATTCTAAATCTGCACTAAGTAAAAGTGCATTTTTAACAATGTGGCAGAAATGAATGTATACATAATGTGTTTGTATGAAAAGATTGTTTCCATTGTTTTTGCCTTAAATGAATATTCAGTTGGCAGCATTTGTCTGACTGTAGAAATTCTCAGCTCCTGTTACTTAGACACTGGTCCACTAATCCAGTAGTGTATAAGTACATATATAATATTCAAAATAATACATTCACATCCTCTGCAGAGAAAACACTCCTGCACATTTTAATACACATACAACTGTTTATGTACCAAATTTAACTTATTCTTTATATGTCTATGTAATGTAATTTACATTTTGACATACAATTGCATATAATTTAATGTTAAAATATGCACAAAAACAGCTACATTTAAGGATTTTTTATAGTTGGAAGAGACATATTTCTATTTTTATTTTTTTATATTGTATTTGTCGTCATGTTTAATGTTTCTAATGTCTAATTTTGTAACACTGTTACTTGTGTAGTCTGTGAAGAAGGCATTCAAGTAAGAATTCCATTTAGAAAAGAAATAGAATAGAAATAGAAACCTTCAGAAATATTTATATAATGTAATTAAAGGTTTTTAGCTTATAGTTTTTAGCTTTATAGTTATTCTATATCCTGTATTGTATTTTTTTGTGTTATGTGTGTTTACATTGTTAACATTTTTATGTATATTATGGCTACTGGTACAAAAGAATTTTCCTCTGGATCAAGAAAGACAGAAAGAAAGAAAGACAGAAAGACAGTAAGTATCTATCTATCAATCATTGTAATCTGTACACTGTACTTTTTACATATGACAATAAAACTTTGGATATTGAATCAAACTGCAACCCTGTATAGAGGTTTAACATACAACATAAAGTTTTTGTTACAAGTAAATATTAATCTGCTCACAGTAATAATAGTGTTTGAGCATGGACTGTGTTGGATACTGGCCCTCCAAGACCAGAGTTGAGGACCCTTTAAAGCTAAATCTCACCTGTTTGAGCTTGTAACCTGCGGAGATTATGTCCTCCTGGACCAACAAAGTGAGCTCTTCTGGACAACGGTACACGGACATTCTCTTTTAAAAAAGAATCTCACATTGTTAGAAAAAGTACTGTAGAAATATCAGAGAGAAAACAAAGAACAGAACAAAAACATCCACAATATCATACCAACGAGTGGGCCGTTCTCCTTCCGGGAAGTTCTTGGTTTGCTAATGGTTTTATTCATTATGCCCAAAATTTCTCTTTTTGCCACTAAAAGAAAGTGCAAACAGTGAAAAGGTTATTCTTTGTACAATGACTATACAAACTGTAAAGACAGAGCACTGTTATACATGTGTATACGCATATGTATCGTACCTGTGGCCTGCTGTATGGCCTCCATTACAATCTTTAGTGGAAGGCCTGGAATCTTAATATCAGCCTGAGAGAAAGCACAGAACACATTAAAAAAAAATCCCAATGTCCAAAACTAACAAACCCAACCTAAGACATTAAATATTACCTGTAATGCTGTGATACCCTTGTTAGTTCCAGCCATTTTAAAGTCCATGTCTCCATTGTAATCCTCAATTCCCTACAATAAACGAGCACAATAAATATACAACAAATATCATAAATGCACACCTCATTTACTGTATCTAAGGTATGAGTGAATAAACAATTTCAACATCTCCATCAAACAAGAGAGCAAATATATTTACCAAAATGTCAGTTAACAATCTATAGTCCTGGATTTCAGTTGGTTTTTCTGGGTAATGCTTGGATATCAGGCCAACAGCAACACCAGCCACTGCTGAAGATATTGGGACACCTGAAGAAGCAAAGTTGGTATTAGATATAAAGGGAATTTATCCAGAAAGACTGGCATCTACTTTAAATTAAAGTAGACTAAATTTCCACATAAGTAAACCAAAAAGAAGTCAATCTGAGCATTTTGATGTGAAATGTGCTAGATAAGTTCTAGAAAAATGTATTACAATTAAGTGGTGGTGAATGGAACCAGACCTCTAGAGAGTTTAATATCTCTTGAATCTTCCTCACAATGTTAATATATGAAGTGGCTGTTGCGTGTTTTATAATAGTTGATTTGGCCTACAACACATATTTATCCATTTACAGAGGACAGACACATGCAGAGTGTGTAAAGGCAAAATAGTTCCCGAAAAATATGTATTTTTTTGGATTTTTCACTATGTTTACCATTATTGGCCTTGTTCAAAAGACCAAAGAAGTTAAATAAAAAAGGCTAAATCTTTGTGGTAGACACGGTGACCCCTGGTTCCTTTCAGCACCATATATAAGAAATATTTCATACCAAACTATTCTGAATGAGTGCTTATTTTATTATATTAAAAGTGTGAAAAATCTGTGAAATTTCACTTTTAGATGTATGGGTGTGTGCAAGGGGAAACTGTGTGCCAAACTAAGGATGTAGTTTTCAACACAATGGATTACAACTACATTCTTGTGCTCAGACTGCTCAAAAACAATACAAGAGCACTTCTCAAAAACAAAACACAACAATTCCCCCAGCACAGAGAAGCTGTATTATGACTAATTGGTGGCATTTCTTGCATCTACCTTTCAATCTGCAGGTAACATGCTACGCTAGGTGTCTAATGGTGCAAATACAAACAGGCTTGTCCACATGGCTTTTGCACACAGCTAAATTAACCGATTGCCCTCTGGCTTATTTTGATGCTGAAAAGCACTGTTAACTTCTTCGGAGGGACTCTGAAACATTTCAATTCATACCTGCATCCATTAGAGCCAGACTGCCCCCACATGCTGACGCCATGGATGACGACCCTGTGGAAAGAAACAAGTGAAGGTATGGAGTGGGATTAAAAGAATAGTTTTTTTAAGTAATTTTTTTTAAATGTGTCTGAAGAGTAAAATTATACTAATCATAAGCATTAATGAGGATCCAACAGGGGACATACCATTGGACTCCAGCACCTCTGAAGTCACACGTATTGTGAAGGGAAATTCTTTAGGAATAACTGGTCTCAAGGCTTTTTCTGCCAAGGCTCCTAAATCACACAAAAACACAAACATTTATAATACAGTAAAACCGAAAATGACAAACGGATATTAGAGAGATAAATGCCATATCAACAAATATGACATCTTAGACATGATCAGTGTCACCTTTAACATCAATGACAGTTAATAACATCGACTACCTAGTTATTTTATTACAATGGCACCTGTCAGAGGTGAACAGTGAGTTCTTGAAGTTGATATTTTGGAAGCAGGTAAAATGGGCGAGTGTAAGGATCGAAGTCACTTTGAAAAGGGCCATATTGTGATGGCTAGATGACCAATCTTCTCTAAAACGGCAGGTCTTGTGAAGAGTTCCAGGTGTGTAGTAGTTTGTACCTACCAAAAGTTTTCCAAGGAAAGACAACTGGTGAATTGGTGACAGGGTGATGGGCACCCAAAGCTCACTGATGCATGTGGGGAATTAAGTGTAGTTTGTCTGGTCTGATCCCACAGAAGAGCTACTGTGTTTAAAAACGTGAATGCTGACTCTGATAGAAAGAGTTTAGAACACGCAGTGCACCACACCAAGAGCATGATCTACTACCAGGTTTTATTATTCCATCAGTGTTCAGCAGATTGGCGCAGAAGTGCTATTAGCTCAAGGTCCAGCCAATTACAGAAGAGCATTAACCACTGTAAGACAGTAAAAACTACACATACTGCTTAAATCATACTGCATTAAAATACCGCCACAATCATTAGTGTCAGACAGTAGAAAACTATACACACTGCTTATTCATACTGGACTGAGATTACTCATCTTGTCAGTTAACAGTTAACACAACGTACCCAGATAAAATAAAAAACACTCACCATGGCCAAGTTCTCTTCTGTTCATGCCACCCATCTTCCCAATCTCATTGGTTGCATAGGGGGGAAACTGAGAGAGGAGAAACACTGCATTCAGACATGAAACATTACAACAACAAGGAAAAATCTAAAAGACTAAGCGATTACTGTGAAGGCTCACCTCATAGTGAAGCATGAAATTCTTGTCTTTAATCCCACTATTAAAGAGAAGAAATTATTCAGACAGGAATTTCAGAATACTGCTGAATAAAGCTTAATAATGCATTTGAAGAATGCAATTCAACTGTGTTAACTGATTCTCTCACAGGCCACATTTAAACATGTTTACAATATTGCAAAGTTAATCATTTTTGTGTAACAGTGCCCATTAATACACCGATCAGCCAGAACATTAAAACCACCTGCTGCAAAACAGCTCTGTCCTCTGGACTCCACAAGACCTCTTAAGGAGCACTGTGGTATCTGGCACCAAGTCGTTATCAGCAAATCCCTTAAGTGATTGCGTGATGGGTTAACCATGGATCATCCATTGTTTAGCACATCCCACAGATGCTTGATCGGATTGAGTTCTGGGGAATCTGGAGGCCAAGTCAACACTTGAATTCTTTGTCGGGCTTCTCAAACAAGACCCTGAACATGGTTTTGTAGTGCAACAGGATTTTGCAGTGTGCCATTAGGGAATACTGTTACTGAGCATCCGAGCAGCTGCATTACTGTCTGGTTTGGGAATTGCACTGAAATGGATCACAAGACCCTGCAGCGATTAGTGAGGTAAGCCAAAATGATCATCAGAATCTCTGTCCCCCCCATCACAGATATTTACACCACACCCTGCGTCTGCAAAGCCACCAGAACTGCGGATGACCCGACACTCCCCTCACACTGACTGTTCTCCCTCCTGCCGTTCTTCATCTGTAGGTGGCTTTAATGCTTTGGCTAGCTGCATTTTTTCAATCTGACTTTGTTCATATCTCTTCAATCAATCAGCATTTTTTTGTGTAAAATGGCTTTAGACAATAAACGAAAAAAAAGAAAAAAAAGACAGCTTTACCTTAGAGCTGTGGTTATAAGGTCTGGTTTTACACTGGACTCTATGGAGTCAAACGTTACAGTGCAAAGCACCTGTAAAAGTAAAAATATAATATTTTACATTAACACGTTAAACAAAGTAAATGGTATTTGTTTGAAAAATGAATATTAATACACAATAGTTTTATGTCGGTAAATGTGTTGGCACAACCATTTACAAATTTAAAAAAAATCTTTTTGTTAATACTTGTGTGTGCTTCATGTGTTTTTGTTTGTAAAAACATTGTATTATTATTTACATAATTATTTTTACAAACACAAAAACACACTTACTGTTCAGATAAATAGCTTTAAATGATTTTCAGAACATGGTATATTTACTTGAACCCCCATATTACCTGTGTTTGCCCCCTCTGAAAGAGGGCCGAGCCATGTAATGGCTTAAATACGTCCACTTCGCACGAAATATCTCTTAAAGATGTCAGGTCCCTTCCATCACACCTTACACAATGCAACAAAACAATAGTGAAAATGACTTATTTGTCATTGTGAACACACTCAATCATACACAAAGTGCACCACAATGAAATGTGATCTCTGCATTTAACCCATCACTCGTGCACATGCAGAGCAGCGGGCAGCTATCAACAGCGCCCGGGAAGCAGCACAGCTGGGTGGTACCTTGCTCAAAGGTACCTCAGTGGTGCCCGGGCCGGGACTTGAATCTGTAATATTTAGCTCCCTAGGGCAAGATCTTAACCACTAGGCCACCACTGCACACTAATCAGAACCTAGACCAGGTTCTAATAGTACTACGTACAACACTTTCCATAGAAACCATCAACACTACACAATCTACATGCAGATTAGAGGTTTAGATAAAATCAGATAAAACAGGACATTATATTTTATGTGCCTTGGGCTGATCCAGCAGTGAAAAGGCCAAGTGTGAACACAGCCAAGACGCACTGGAGGTGAACTCCTATTCCTTCCAGTCATATATGTATCTCAATTCCTGCCCGACAGAAGATTCCCTCATTCATAGGACTCTCTTACTAGTGATCTCTATCTACATCAAAGAAACATGACTATTGTCACTGCAGTTTCATTACTGTCACTCTTAAAAACTGCAAAGAAAAAAAAGAAAACATTTCATATCTGTATATAACACTGGAAAAACACAATCAGAAATCTATACGTCGAATCAAGTCCCACTTAGAAGGCCAATGCCAATGGAACATGAATAAGTAATTATCCAGAAAACAAAACACATAAAGTGGCCAAATGTAAATAAGCTAAGAGGTGAGGCAGCTTACCTTCTATATTCATTAAGAACTAGGTCACGAAAAACACCTTTAGACACTAAATCGAAGGCCTCGATCACTTCAAACGGTTCTGCTTGAGGAAACTTTTCTATTAAAAAACAATTAAATGACACATTAGGAAAGCATCACTACTCCCTTATATTATGATAGTGTTGCTAACTAAATGGTTGATATTGGGCAGAGGAGGAAGTGAGCAAAATAAATAAGACATATAGACGACGGTACCTTTAATCATTTCCTCTGTGTCAAGTCGTACTTTTTTTATAGCTTCATCTCTGGAAACCTGGAGAATCAAATACATGCAATCATACGGATTCGCCCTGGCAAAGAGCATGGCAGAGAACGTCATATGCTGGAATTACCTTGTCATGTGAAAAGTCTGTAAAGACAGCGTAGATCTTTTCACTAGCCAGTCTGCAGGTGAAAAGCAAAGCAATAATAACAACAACTGACGGACATAATACATACATATACATATACAAAACAGTATCGGTGTGTTTTCTTTCTGAACTAGAAAGCTGGCAATTCTTACTGGCGAGCATAGTCAACCATCTCCGCTGGGGCAGTGAACAGTTTGGATGGTGTGCGCTTGACCACCTTCTGCTCTCTGGCCAGTTGCTGGATGGTGTGGATGATTTGCTGTGCGTGTTTCACTCCCAGTTTCACTGCATGGCAGAAGTCTTGCTGCAGCACATTCTCCGCAGAAGCCTCCAACATCACTGACACGGACACAACAAAAAGTCTGATTTAAATGTAGCTCATTATATGATGCAGATTACTTGTAGTGAATGAACACACACACACACACACACATTACATTCACTACAAATAATATCTATACATATACATAAAATAAAAGCAATAAAACATAATAATGAAAGCCACAAATATAATGACACTAAAAAACACTAAATCTGCATAATATGCAATTTATAATACATGAGGAGTGCTGAGTGAAAAGTGCAGATATGAAGAAAAGGTATATGCAAAGTATAGGAGATACAGCTTTGAAAGCCCACACTCACCCACTTGGCTGGAAGGAGCTCCTGCTACCACCAGGTTCAGTGTACTGGAATTCATTTCCTTCCGGGTGGGATTTACAATAAACTCTCCGTCTATGAGACCAATGCGCACTGCTCCTGCTCAGCAAGAAGAACACAGTGAAAGCATTTTCATACACAAGACTAGGCAACATATGTCTCCATGTATCGATCACAATTGTTAATATGGTCAATTAATAAGAAGATGAAGAAATAATTATCTGAATATAGTCATCATTGATACAAGTTATATAAATGTAAAATAAATGTACGTCAGTGAACTTAATACTGGAACTATATAATACTGTAATTACATGTAAACAATATGTGAAGTAAGCCAATGGTAATCATAGCTCCAGAATTCTGAGACTTAAGTGGGAGTGGTACAAAGGTTTATACATATATACATTATAAATGAAGAATACAAAAAAATCACAAACAGCCAGCCCTAATCTGCACCTCAGCATGCTATCCATCTTTCCGCCCTTAGCTCATTAGTACATAATGCCATAACTGAAAGTGGGTATAATTTTTCTTGAATCAAATTTTTGTTTAAAACATCAGCATGAAACTAGTATTGTGAATTGAATCAAGACAAAATGTGGGCTGAGTGTATCATTACACCCTTATCAAAACAACTCACCAACAGGTCCATTCCAAGGAATGTCAGAGAGGGCAAGTGCAGCAGAGGCTAAAACAGGATAAAAAGGATTTTTTTAACATAGAAAATTAACATAGAGCCCCAAACATACAGACAGGTGACAAAATAAAAGAAGAAACAGAAAATGTTGTAATACACCTTCAGTGCACCAGAACCTTGTTCTTCCAACAACGCAGTTGTGTTGATGAGGATGAAGAGTGCTGGCTAAAATGTTTGTCTAAAATCTCCCATAAGTGTTTAACTGTGATGGTTGTAATACACCCCACACACGATGACCACACATGAAAACAGAGCCTCCACACACAATCAGTCTAGGCGCCAAGCATTCAGGTCTCTCTTTGTGTATGCTACACATGTACTTGCCACATGCCCTTGCACACTTGTGGGGACTCATCTAAGTGAAAGTGAGTGATTATTTGTCATTGTGAGCACAGCACAGCATGGCATAGGAGAGCACGGCATAGGAGAGCACGGCATAGGAGAGCACGGCATAGGAGAGCACGGCATAGGAGAGCACGGCAGAGCTCCAGCACTTCTCTGTGTAGTTCTGAATAGGCTGCTCTTGCTGTCTGATCATGTCCTGCATTGAACTTTTCAGTCACTCTTCTGCTTCTGTTCTATTCCTACTAATGCACAAGCATCACACTTACTGTATGCACCACATTTACTAATTTGTTCAGGTTTTTAGTTAAATGTGTCAACGATCTATGTAAAACGCAAAAAAGCACACTGTATTTTACAATATATAACACAGTCAAAGTTTTTGTAAGTAAATAATTACAGAATAGTAAAGAAGCTTCCATACCTCCATTGATAGCAAGCACATCTGGGTTATTAATACCATCAACAGCTAATATGTTGCAGAGAACCTTTATAACAAAATGAGAGGACAGTTTTAGTCATGTTGCAACATTAAGCCACTGAGATATTTAGATAATGGTAATGGCTGTGGGAGTACAGTACCTGTGTATCATAGAAGTAACCAGCAGGAAAGAGGGGTCTGATGGAACGGTCTGAGGGCAAACAAACAAGCATATAAACCCTTATGTATTTCTTCCACTGTCCTAGAGTTCACTAATGCATAGGTTTCATCTTTAAACACATTCAAACTGTTGAAAGACATATTGTGTTTTCATAATGAAACATGATTAGCTCCTCTGACCTATTAGCCTACTGGTTAGAATCTCAAAGTCCGTTGTGCCAATCTCTCTCCGCAGGTAATTGGTGGGGATTCTTCCAGCAGCTGCTGCTTTCTTCCTGTAATCAACCTGTTTACAAGAGAGAAACATACTAGCGGTATACTGAACACTAATACAATAAGTCATATAATGTTTACTAATATTAATAATGTCATTTCTAGGCTTTTTTTTTAACAGACTCCACCCTATTGAAGTTTTTTTCTACACATAGGCCTAACCCCCTACTCTCAAGCTAGCCTTCACCTTCCCGGTATTGGTGGTATTGGGATTCAATAAATATATATAAATAAATAAAAGAAATGTGAACTAAAGTCCACCATCTACATCCTAACACTACATATATATAACATATATATAAATATAACATTACCTGGATTTTTTTTTCAAATCCAGCACAGTAACCCAGCACTGCCTAAACATTACAGTCTTCCAGAGCATAATAAATACATTAAATATCAGTTTGAAATATTGATCCAGTCTAAACATCCGTCTGTTGATAATTTTACGCATTTATCTCCTAATAGCAATATGGCAATGATATTATTGTGAATCTCCACCAGCATTCCACATTTCTTTGATGCAGTCCTGCACACTCAGATCAACACTACATGATAATACATCATCTAATTTCATTTTCATGCAGATCTGATCCTTTCTGCTTTAAAGTGCTTTGGGGACAGCAGACCTCCAAAAAGTCACTTCACAGGAGAAGAAAAAAAACCCTCTTAACATTATTGCAATGTTAGTTTCACCTCATTTACTTTTTTGCAGTGGGCAAAAGGGCAGCTGGCAATTTGAAATTACAATTACAAATTACAAAATGAAGATGCAAGGTTTTGTTTTAACAGTGACAATATTCTAAATATTCAGAAAATTTAATTAAATACAATCTGCTTACAGTGCTTATCAAATTAATGTGACACATTAAATGTAGGTGACCCTAGTGTTTCATTCATATAAAAAAGCTCAATAGTGAAGCTGCAGTACATCACCAAGAGGGCAGACAGCAGAACTTACCACGAGGGGCATGAAATGAGAAGGTGAGGGTTTTGTCTTGCTGACAGCTGTGACCATCACTGATGTCTCACCAAGCTAGAAATTAGGATACAAGAGGAAGTGCACAGTATATAAGTCCATGGCTTGTTGGAGCCAACACCATACACCCATGTCTTAAGCCTTTATCAGATCGGTTAAGTTTGTCAGAGAACAGGTAAAATGAAATTTTTACTCATTTTCTCAGGGATTAAAGAGGAGCAGCAGGTTTACTGGGATGTAGCCTTAACAGAATCAAATGTGTGCATCTGGTCATGTGACCATGAAAATCTACTATTTTCAGCTGCTACTTTAATCAGTCTGTAGGATTCTGCTTTTCAGACAAGTTGTCTTTATTTCTTCGAGTAAATGGTGGAGAGACACTTGCTGAGAGACAAAAAAGTGTGATCAACAGCTTTTAAAAAAACTTATGTTCCCAACACAGGGGTGTGTATACAGGCAGGATTACAATGAGTGCTCTCGAATTCTGATAAAAACATTAGGTAATTCAGTCTGTAATCTCCTCAGGAGAGGAGGGAGAAAACCACTGACATAGATGATCTGGATAGAAAGACTAACTTAAACTATCCCACTATGTACATTTAATCCTGTCAGAATATGGCTTTAAATGGTCTTAAATTTCCAGTGCTACCATTACAAATAAATAATGGGGTCTAAAATAATCTTACCTGTACAATAGAACACCCATCTGCAAATCTGGCAAGCTTTCCTGTTGATATTTCGAGTTTTCTTTTCGGGAAAAACAAAGAGTCTGAATTTTAGTAGATACACACGATATGTGCAGAGCAGCATTACCCAGCCCTTAGGTGGCCCAGGCATCTGACATATTTGCTCTACTCCAGCTGTTAGCACAGTTATGACAAACATTTTGTGTTTCAGATTGCATGATTTAACTGAAAATTAGACAACTTTAATAAGTAACACAATGTCCAGACGCATTCAGACACATGCTTATTTCATGTTTCTTCTGACATCCAGAATGCAGTAACAGACCCTACTCCTATCGGAAGGCTTTACCCTAGATGTCAGTTCATTGCTGCATGTATTTAATTGCATCCAGCTACAAGAACATAAATGAGGTCAGCTTCAGATGGTGAATATTTAGTTTTGGATTACAAAACCCACTCCAGCTCATTCTAAAGGTAGTTAATGGAATTACAGCAGTGCCGGGGGGCTTTACACCCCTCTATCCAATGATTAATATGGGGCATGGAGGCTTTAGGCTCAAGAGCAACTGCTCCAGAGTGTTTCATACCCTTTAGTGCTTTTCTTTGAAGATAAAGCTAGCTGGGTGTGCGTAATTGAACACCTGTGTTCGCAATGAGTGTGAGTTAAAGTAGAATGGACATAGTGTATACAGAATGCTCTGTTGAATCAAATAAGGTCTCAAGGTTAAGATTGCATTATACCAGTTTAAAAATAAAGGCTTACACACACAGTTAAAGCACTGACCTGGAGACAAAACACAATAATATCTACATTATGGTGCACTATTAAAAAGACATAAAATAAGGGACATTACATAGGGCTCCCAAAAATATTGCAGGTCAACCCCCTTCTCTAGTCCCTCTACAGGGCACTAGGTTTTAGGTGAAAAAATTAAGACGCATGCTCCATACATAGTAGATTATGCATAGATATCATAAAATAATGATTACTATATTCAAATAGTACATGAGTTAGGTGCCAAAATAAAAGTTCACATACACAAAAAGTCTATTTGGGTCATGAAATAAAAATGTATACTCACTATATAATGGACTACATAAGTCATAAAATTAGGAAGATTTCTACTCTTTATATAGTGCACCTCCTAGGCTGTAAAACAAACAATTCTACATCCAAATAGTGAACTACACAGAAGACAAAATAAAAGTTTGCATATCCAAAACATAACAGCTTTTAGTTCATACATAGCGCCCTACATATTTAAAGAAATAAAAGTGTTTTAACCCACATAGCTCACTGTACAGGTAATGCAGGACTCCTACCCCTCACTAGCGTAGTGCATACCCAATAAATAAAAGTGCAGAGTTAAGTGCTCAACAGCGAGCGGTTTGGGGTTAATCCAGTGTGTTTTTTTTCTCATGTTTCTTTTCTTACCTCCCTCCTAAATCAACCGCAGCCCTCCTTTCTGTCCCATGACTGGCCCAGACGCTCCGGTGACAATAACGTACGCTCAGCCGCCACAAAGCACAACCAAGACTGAGAACCGGTCTCATGTTTAGGTTGAAAATGTGTGAGTTAGTCGGGAATGACACATGAACACAGAAGCATCAAGGGGGCGGCCATGAGTCACATGGCCGAAAACACTCTCCCTCTTCTCTGTGATTGGACACGTCGTGTGCAGCCTCACTGTGTCGTAGTACTACACCGTGCGCGTACTATTGGTTCCTACCTTAACACTCACGTGTTCACGCGTTGATTACTCAAAGAAATGAAGCTGTATGAAGTAAATGTGTATAATAGGGATCTTACAGCACTCACGCCTTCATATTGTTGATATGTATTCATTTACACAAACCAACACTAGTTATACATAATAATACTGTTGATTCTCTTCTTTTACCCTAATCTTTAAATATTCTTTAAAATATAAATAAATGTCTTTATATGTCTATGTTCAATCTTTATATGTCTATGTTCAATTGTGTATATTTTTCATGTGTGTTATGCCCCACTTTATTTGAAACACAAACCTTGCCCTTTCCACTGACTGGCTTCCACTTTATCACCTTTACCTTTACAGTATCTATATACTTTCATATATGCAGGTGTGCAATAGACGTGTTAAGAAACAAGCGTTAGGAAATTAGTAAGTACGACAAAAAATGGAAACAAGCTCACATCCACTACTGAAAACACACTTAAATATGGCATTATCTGTTTAACAAAATGGAAAAATATAAAATATAAGATGTACCATAATTTTTTCATAGGCCATATTTTGTTGTATTTTTTTTCACATTCAGAACTTAGTAGCTGTGTATTAAAATGTGCATGAGCAGGTTCTCTGTAAAGCACATGGATGCACATACATCTATAAATAATGTAAATAGGCCCATTAACGTGAGTTTTTCCAATAATACGTAAATAACAAATTAATTTATAACAAATAAATGCAAAATAGTTATTTATTTTAACCCTTAAACTAAAGAAATGGCCAAAGAAAAAAAAAACTTTTCCAGTGTTTACTGTAAATATAAACAAATTTAAACATAAAAGTTGAGACAGAGGCATATTTACCTTTGTGATAGACCATCTTTCCTTACCATTACACTTTTCAGTCGTTTGGAAACTGATGAGACTAATTGTGCTTTTTTTTTTTTTAAACAATTCTTGCTGGATGCAAGACTTCAGCTGCTCATCAGTTGTTTGATTCTCCTCTTCATGATGTGCACACATTTTGAACAATAGATAGTTCTGGACTGTAGTCTCTGTGCCTCTGCACCATCTCTACACAGTCACACTGTTGTAGTATGGGCAGAATAAGGCCATTGTCCATTGCCATTGTCTGGCTATACTATGAAGTAACTATGGACTTCCCCAGGAAAGACGTTGCCTTGATGGCAGCATGTGTCTATCTAAAATCACACATATGCAAGTCTACCATATATGCCTCCCCATACGATGACAGATGTTGGCTTTCACAACTTTTACTGACAAACGTCTGGACAGCCAATTTTGTGTTTGACTCTACATCTGTTCCTGATCATTTACTGACCTGATCACAGGTCATGTCCACTCTCTTTCAGTTTCACTATCTATAGCTTTAGCCTGCGAAGGACAGCATGCAGATGATGACCATCATCACAGGCATGAGCACCCTCAGCTTGACAGTCTCCACTGTGCTGTTTCAAATACTAAGGTTTTTTCCCACCCTCATAGTTGTGAACCATCAAAGGCCCCACCAACAAATACTATCACAAATGTGCTGCAGGTATCCATCCACCCATTCTCCAAACCGCTTCTTCCGTTTTCGGGTCACAGGGAAGCTGGAGCCAATCCCAGCTGACTGCGGGCCTAAGGTGGGGTTCACCCAGGACAGGAGGCCAACCCATCACAGGGCAACACACAGACAGACAACCATTCATACACACATACGGGCAATTTAACCTACTGCAGCCTTTGGAGGAAACAGTGGGAGGAAACCGGAGAACCCTGAGAAACCCACACAAACACGGGGAGAGCTTGCAAACTCCGCACAGAAAGGCACCTGTGGCCAACCCGGGGATCAAACCCAGGACCCTTTTGTTGTGAGGCAACAGAGCTAACCACTGCACCACCGCCCTGCTGCAAGAATAAAATTCAAAATTAGTTTATATTTACACAACCCAGTCAAGTTTGTCAGCTAAATGATTAGAAGTCATTCCCACTTGTCAGTTAAATAAAGCTTCAAGAGAATTTACAAATTGCAGATCTTTGTTTTTATTGCATTTTACAAAACGTCCAAACTTTTTCAGATTTTTTTTTGAAGAATACTTCTTAAAGCCAAGAGCTGAAGGACACAGATGATTAATATGAATTAAAATAACAACCTCATAGTCAAAGTAGTTCATGCATTAATTATATACACTTTGACTACTTTATATGCAGAATGATATCAAGACAGGTACACCATTCTCCAAGGAGAATTTACACAAGACTGTGTCATTGTTAGTTGTATTTTGGATGGAATCGTGGTCCTTACAGTGAAATTCATGGACTTTAAAGGGTATACATAAATAAAACAGGTAGCGACATCGTTGACAGGCAGGGCTGTCAATCTGAATACAACTGGTGTCTTGCATAGTGTCCAAAAGTCTTTGCAGCAAGACAAAAGAATAAACAAAACAAAAAAAACAGACAACATACAAAATGGCGTTTATTAAAGAAGATATATCTTAATGCAATTACAACATAATGTCAGTAGTACATCACTAACCAGGAGTGTTGAATGATTTCTGTTTGTCCAGCGTGAATGCACTTTTCCTCTTGCACAGTGCCGTCTATCCAGCTGTGGAATTATCCCAGGCCAGCAGCGCTACTGGTCAACATCTCCTCAATCCAAAAGGTAAAGAGACAATGCTTCACACTTCACTTCTTGATGACCTCTTCTTTTAATTTCTCTGCCAAGTGTTTTCTCTTCTGTAACTTCTTCTTCTCTTCAACAGAAATTTCCTTAAAGCAAAACAAACAATCTGGTTTAGAAAATGCAACTGCAGCAAAAGAAATACGGACATGGTTTTAAAACATTTGGTTTTAAAGTTTTTATGATTTTTATTTATTATTTTGTATTTTTAGCAAAAGAGTTTAATGTAACATGTAAACATACCACTTCCCACTTCCTTTCAACCTTTCAAATTCCCTGTTATTGATATGCCATAAAAACCAATGCATTCATGCTTTACAACCTCTATTCAGCCTACAGCGGTTACGCTTCACCCATTCTCACTGAATCAAAATGAGTGATTAGCATAAACTGCTTTTAGAATGAGGCAGAACAGGGCAACAAATCAGAACTGAGCACATTTGCATTTAAGATTCTTAAAGACAGTAACAGATACAGCTGTACCGTTAAATTACACTACATAAAGAGAGGCTGGAAAATGGTCATGTTGAGATAAATTTAAACATTTAATCTGAAATCTAAATTATGAAACAACAATGTGCGTGGCAGTAAAAAAATAAAGTTGAAGAAAAATGGAGGCTATGGGCCCTTTAAATTTCAATGAAGCAACACAAGGAAACAGTAAGTTGGTGAAAGTACTTTTTTTGCTATTTTACACACTGGTTGTTAACTGAATATACAGGGTCTACATTTTTTTTGTTTTTATGATGTGATACAGTTGTATGCAAAATTTTGAACTCCTGGTCAGATTGCAATTTTACACTTATTCATTTGGCTGATGCTCAAGGGTACCTCAGTAGTGCCTGGGCCGGAACTCGAACCTGCGACCTTTAGATCCAAAAGGAAATGTCCTAACCACTAGGCCACCACTGCCCTCCAATTCTTTTTTTAATAGTATAAGTATATTTATAAGTATAATTAAGGATACATCCTCTTTAAAGACCACAATTAAATATGACATATTTTCTGTATTTTCTGGTGCACAGTTTCTAGTTATGTTCTATTTTTTTGTCCAATATATTAATTTTCATCAAATAATCACCAAAGTAATGTGCACTAAAACATGAAAAAGTGTGCTCTTTTTTGCAATGCATACTATCCGACTTGAAAATCAACAAAACATGGGGACCTAAACATTTGCATACAACTGTGAAGGTGTAAATTGCTGCATGATAATACAAAACTGCCCTGTTTGCACACTCACTGTTGTGGTTTCTTGCTCTGACAGCTTATGAAGATCATTATAATAACCTGTTGAGCTGAATCAGTTATGTTGGAGCAGGGAAAACATAGAAACTAACAGCACAAGTGGTTCCCTGTGACTGAGACTGACAAATATTGAGCAGAAAAAACAACTGCTGGAGGCTGTGGCTGGTGCAGGAAAACCACTGAGAGCCAAAATGCTCTTCTACTCTAACACTGACATCGCTACACAGATCACCTTCTGAGCCACAGGGCTGATGCTCTGAGGCTGTGAGGCATTCATGCTAGCAGAGCCCCCGTTCCTTTTCAGTACACTCTCCTTCAATGCGCAGTAAAGGAAAAAACAAAATCTCTTATTAGCTCAGGTGTAAGACATACACGGCAAAGTCTGGAACTCTTCTCTATTTCATTGCAGTTTTTCAAAAGAAGCCACAAGGCAACTCTAGTCCTAAGAGGGGCATCAGGGGGACGGTACCATTCACGTTCACTGGACGCCAAAATCACAAGGCTTATTTGGTAAGAAGATGAAGAATAATAAAACATTAATACTTAAATAACAACCACTTAAATTAGTTAAAAAGACAAATCGCATTATAACCAGTGGGGGAAAGTTCTCCAGTTTAAATGACATTATGGAACAGATCAGTGTTACATGACAAAAACAAAAAAACTTACTTCTGGGTGGATAATGCAGGAAGTGCCACATTTTAACAACTATATTTTGTTCTACCCCCGAAGAGTATTTGAAAACAGGGCTGATATTAGATAAATGTGATAATTAAACAAAGGTCATTCAAATAACCTACACTTTTATGAAACTATGCATTTCTGTAGGAAAACAAACATTTGTCGATTAGGCTAAATGCTAGCAAGTCACCTGTAGTGAACCGTTGCAAGCTCTGGACACCAGATACAAGCAGGGTTAGATATAAACATGGTTGTTGAGAATCTGTTATTAACTCTCTGATTTGAGGTGAGCGTGGGTTGTACCTCCTAGTGCAACCTAGAAAGGCTTACAGCTGCTACAGACTGCTCAAAGAACTGCTGTGGCACAAATATCAGTACTACTTAGTACTATATAGTCATCATGGCTCCTCTACAAAAGGAACTGCTGCCCATTTATACTAAGAACTATTATTTATATTTATATTTATTTT
>JBBPDA010000081.1:4978798-4990282 GCA_037974385.1 Arnoldichthys spilopterus | reverse complement strand
GAGGCCACAGAGACAAGAGGCAACCAGAGCATCTCCTCCTATCAAGAAGTCAGCCACAGTGAGCTCATCACGACCCATCAGAATTACAGTGTACTGTGTATCAGTAGATTCTGACCCATTTGAATGGAGTGGGAGAAATGAGCCCACATATCCTCATACTACCACACAGGCAAAGTGCCACCTTACTGAATCTGCCACCTCTGTCCCTAGCGTGAGGATTTTTTCAACTGCTGGGGACATCATTAGTGACAGCGGATCTGTCATTTCTGCAGACAAAGTGGACACATTCATTTTTCCCAAGATAAAACATCAGAATAAAATGAATCCATATATAAATTTAATACATTAAATTCTATTTAAATTATTTATTTGATAACCTTAATTAAAGAAGCACTTTTTGTTAGTAGGTTGCAGCAATATTATATATATATATTTTTTAAATAACACTTACATGTAGGTATGTTTTTTTAAGAGAGAAAGGTATGGATTTGATGTGTTTATGTGAGTATGGCTAGTTTAAAGTCTTTTACAAGTTATTATAAATTGATGTTTCACATTTTATTCTCACTGTACCAGAAACATGCAGAATGGTGACTTCAAAACTGAAATACTGCTACACCCTACTGTCTTTAAAAAATAGTATTGATCAATAAATACTGAGCATAAAGGGCAAAGTAGAGGGCAGCTGATAAATTGCTGCATACCTACGTATATAGTGAAATTTAGGGAACACAGTGCTGCTCCTGCAAATGATTTTCACCTTGCATGCCAACAGGTCTTTTCCCTCGCCAGTCAAACACATCATTATCACAGCAATCTGCCAAATCTCAGTGCTGTGGTGATGTGCTATTCTGATTGGTTTATTGCATCTTAAGTCCAAAACATACCTCTTTTTCCATCGTCAATGTGGCTAAATGGATTTGGACACGCCCATAAATGTTAGCTGCACATTGCGGCTTTGATTTGATTGGCAAGATAGAGCCCTGCTCCTCAAACCATTCCTGAACAATGTTTGCAGCGTCACAGGGTGCATTACCCTACCGAAAGCTGCCACTGCCATTAAAGAATGATGTTGCCATGAAATGAGGTTTTACATGTACTTTGCCAGCTGGTCTTCTTCCCATATTGCATCCTGATACCTTCTCTTCCCCAGGTAAAGCACAGACACAGCTGTATACATAATGTAAAAGAATGGCTATAAGGTATCAGGGGTGCCAATGTCCAGTTGTCCTTCTCAAAAACGACTGCTATATCTGAAAATTAATAAAGGAGTATACCCAGGTATGCTGGAGCAGGAAAATCTCCACACTATCCTTGACACCAGCCCTCCAGGATCCTGCATCCTTGAAGTAGGTGGACCTCTTAAAGTGGTCAGTGGCTAGAAATAGAAAGGCATATGTTTCTAATTAAGTGGAAAACAAATGGTCAGAGTATATGTGGATAACTGAATTCACCACAAGCCCTGCATCCCAATCTTGGCCACGCAGCATCTGCAAGCAACAAGCATGGTTCTCAAATGAGAAAACAAGTGAAAGCTAAAGACAAGTGAAAGCAAAAACTCTCCTGACTCGGAAATAGTCCAGTAATAAAATACCTTGGTGTTGTGTTGCGTCTCTGAGGGCTCCTCTTTGTGCTAAATCTGCTTCCTTGCTAATATTTCAAGGTTCCGAGCTTATCCTTTAGACAAGTACAAATGACCCTCTCTAAGCGGCAGCTGTGGTGAAAAAGTGCAGATTGGTTTTCCACAAGCATATGTGACCAAGATCTATGTGATCAATGTAAGATACCTGCTCTACTGCAGACAGCTTGCCTAACTAACATTTCTGTGGCTCTGTAATAGTGTCTCATATGTTCTACAGAGCGACAGTAATTAGGTTTTTCCTATGCACTGCCATATATTACTTGGCCATACATACATGAAATTCACAGTCTGATCTTCAATAGCCTATTTTAGATCCATACATTGGATCCATGTAACGTCCATTAATCTCTAATCATGAACTCAACAATCAACAATCTTAGGTTAGGCTTTTTTTTTTCCTGAAAATGAATGGAAAATGCAAACTGATAAGCCATAACATTAAAACCACCTGCCTAATATTCTGTAGGTCTCATACAGCAGTATTTTCCAGGGTTTCCCTGCTCCCAACACACCTAATCCTACGGACAGCTCTTTAACAACCCCTTACTAAGCTGGAGTGGGTGTGTTGAAGCTGGGAAAATCCAAGAAAAAAACAGACAAACCCTGCCCTACAGAATTACTCATCAAGGCATGGACTCCCTAAGAACTCTGAAGGTGTCCTTTGGCATCTGGTACCCAGCATTAGCAGTAGATTCCTTAAGTCCTGTAGGCTGCAAGGTGAGGCCTCCATGGATCAAACTGGCTTGTGCAGCACATCCCACAGCTGCTCAATGAGATTGAGATCTGGGGAATTGGGAGGTCAAGTCAGCACTATGAACTCTTGTTTTGCACAAGCAGAAAGAGTTAGAGTTAGTAAGAACAAATTACTTTATAGGATGGTTGTTTTACAAATGAGGCATAGCTGGGTGCACTGTCAACAAGTTGCTATTTTAAGCCAATGAAATGACATTGCGATCTTAACCAAAAACACGCCTTAAGTCAGGGGTGTATTATTAAACCGTATTTTAGCAGCAAGTTTTAGTAACGTGTGGGTGCACAATGCCTGTTACAGACACAGATATCCCCCCGAAGTGCATGACTGGCACACGAAAGGCTTAGGTGGAACAGTGCTGCTCCCGTGAATGATTTTCACTTTGCATGCCAGCAGGTCCTCTTCCTCACTGAAAACCAGTTTGCTAGTTAAACACCATTATAATAGCCACAGCCCATGTGCCCCTGCCACTTAAACTTGTGGTGAGGTGCCATTCGGATTGGTTTATCACATGTTAAGCCCAGAACAGACCTCTGAATAATAATTAAGTCAGGACGACCTTCTGGCACTGGTGCATAGTCTGTTTATTCACCATCAATATAGCAAAATGGGTTTGGACACACACATAAATATTAGCTGCACCTTGCGCTATAGGTTTGGATTTGATTGGCAAAATAGAGCCCTGTGTCATTCTCCTCAAACCATTCCTGAACAATATCTGCAGCGTCGCAGGGTGCATTGTTCTGCTGAAAGAGGCCACTGACATTAAGTAATGAAGTTGCCATGAAGGGGCGTATTACTTGTACTTTTCCAGCTTGTCTTCTTCATATATTGTATCCTGGTACCTTCTCTTCCCCAGGTAAAGCACACCCAGCTGTCTACATGATTCATCAGACCAGATGTTCTTCCTCTATTGCTCCATGAACTCATTCTGATGCTCAACATGGACATTGTAGGCACTTTTGGCAGTGGGTCTGTGGCTATGCAGCCCCATACAAAGCAATCTGTGATGTGCTGTGTTCTGACGCCTTTATATCTTAGCCAGCATTAACATTTGGTGTAATTTATGCTGTCTTAGCTGTTCTGTGGAATCGGACAGACAGGCTAGCCTTCACTCCCCATGTGCATCAGTGAGCCTTGGGTCCCCATGACCCTGTCATCAATTTGCCAATTGACCTGAATCATTTTTGGTAGGGACTAACTACTGCAGACCTGTTGTTTTGGAGATGCTCTGACTCCATCTAGCCATCACAATAATGCCCTTGACAAAATGGCACATGACCTTACGCTCCCCCATTTTTCCTGCTTCCAGCACATCAACTTCCAGAACTGACTGTTCATCTGCTGTCTAATATATCCAAACCCCTTGACAGGTGCCATTGTAATGAAACCATTAGATAGAATGTTATTCACTTACCTGTCGGTGGTTTTAAGGTTATAGCTGATCAGTGTATATCACGTATGGTTTAATGGGTGTTGAATGGATGCAGCCTGAGACTCAGTCACAAGCCATTTTTAAATAGTCTCCAATCTGCTATTTGGACTTCTAACAGGGAGCCATCACACACACACGCACACACAAAATCTATACCCAAATAAACCTTTCCATGGCCACTCTTTCTCTTAAGCCACAAAGCCGGATTTGTGAAGTTATTTGTATTCACGGCCATGCACCTACTTTGGGCCTTCCCAGAAAACTGCAGAGGAGAGGATTATATATAAAAGGGCATTCGGCAACAATTATTTGGTTATGTTCATTATGAGCACAGTGACCATGTTACTGAGGTCTGTGAGCTTCATAATTTTAAAGATGACAGACGACATCACATAGCATTGGAAAATGAAAGGATATAGAAAGTTATACTCACTTTGTCTTCTACCAACAGCATCAACTTAACCTTTCTTAAACCTTTAGCCAGCTAAGCTCCCCTTGTAATTGTTTTTGTCCTTCTGTTTTTTTAAGTTTACTGCACAACTTTTTTAAAATCAAGCTATTTTCAATACTTTAAAAAAAGAATATTAATATTGCTATAAACTGGTTACAAACTTAAATGTAAACAATAAAATGCATTTAAAGATATATGGTCACTTTTAAACGAACAATTGTTTTCCATTTGCAGCATTTTTTTGTGATAAAATCTGATTATATCAGCAGATAATTTTCATTGTGTTCTTCCCCTGATGAAATATGTGAATCTATTGAGGTTGACAATATTGAAAGATTTGCATGTATAACACTGTATTGAAGGGAGCGTACTACTGTGTTAATATTTTTTTACGCTTTCAACATTCAGCATTTCCTTTTGAAGTGAGCATTATGCTGAAATTCATGGTAAACAGAGTACAGAGCTGGTGAGTGTGCTAAAATAACAGGCAACATGGATAAGAACCAGTTTGAAAAAAAAAACATCTAATTTTCAACCTAATATTAATAAAATTCATGCTGATGTAATCACTTCTGAAGCAACTAAAATAATAACTATCAAACTGAAGATAAGAGCTGAACAATTTATACAAATATAGTACAACTAAGATGGATCATTTCATTCATTTTCAAACGATTTTCAGCTGACATACAAATGAGTGCAAATACCGGCATGTGAGTGTCATGCCAAAAAAGTGCATCTCTACAATTAAGAATTACAATCCTAGAGTGCCATGATGTTAATCTTGTTATTTTCTACCAAGAAATGCAGCGTAGAGAAAGTGTTTCAGCTGCCAAACAATCATTTTCTTATTTCCAGCATGGTCGGTATCTTGACATTGATGTATCCCTGCCTTGGCACTTCTCTTAAACCAAATTCCTGAGGGTCCTTCATACAAAAATGCTGTTGGCTAAGCCACTGGCAGCCTTCCTTTACCAACACAGCCTGTTTGCAGGGCCAGGCTGAACCATTCACGCCTTGCTAGGGGAGACAAGATTCCAGAGGGCGGTTTTAATGAATAAAAATGTTAGTAAATCAGTAACCTGATCACGTATTATTTCCAAAGAAAACTCTGTAAATGTAAGCAATCACTGGTCTGAACCATTTTGCTTCATTTGAAAGGGTGGGGCTCAAAGTGAGAAGCCTTGTTGCAATTTTAACCTGCATAATTAATAGGTGGCTTCTTCACTTCCAATAAAAATGAACGAAAAAGACTTAACAGATGAAAAGATTAAAATTGTAAAAGGCTTTTCATAAGGATCCATCACTTTTAAAATGTTCAAACTTTACTGTGGCACAAACACCTAAGCATTGACTTTACCACTGTGAGATTGCAAGTTTGATTTGCCAAGATGCCAGAGCAATCCTTGCCAGGCAGTCCAAGACAGCATAACAGACCTTGCTTTCTTTGGGTGGTTAGGATGGCTCTCCCTTTCCCCCATCAGTGTGATGCTAGTCATTGTGACCATATGTTAGCCGGGGTAACAGAATGGAAGTTTATCTTCTCCTCCAAATGTTCTGTCTAATGTTGTTGCATTAGTGGGAGTTTGAAAAGATGTGGTGGCGCTTCAAGTGTCTCAGAGGAGAAATGTGCTAGTCTTCACTCTCCCAGCTTGGTGGCATACTGTTCGAGACAGAGGCTTAGTGAGTGTATGGAATTGGGGAGAAGATTTGGTAAAAAAAAAGGAAAGAAATGACCAAAATATTGAGCCATCAGGAACCTTTCAAGTTCGACTGCCACCAGCAGTGCAACATTCCTGGAGTCTCCAAGGAAATAGCATCAAGAAATACTTAAGATTTTTCACATAAAGTCTCTCTCCAAAACTGCAATATTGCTCGGCTCTGTCCTGCTCTGTCTGATCCGAATGCACATACCCTTTTATCATGTCCCGACTTGATTACTGGAATTCCCTCTTTACTGGTCTCCTTCTCAGGCCCCTCTAAAAACTTCAATATATCCAGAACTCTGCTGCCAGAGTTCTCACTCATAGTAATCGCTTGCCCCACATCACTCACACCTTCTTCCAACTCCACTGACTACCGATCCAATTCCATATTACATTTTAAATACTCCTTCTCACTTTCAAAGCCCTACACAATCTGACTCCATTTAATATCAGTAAATGTAATATTAATCGTTTGTAATGGCTTTTTGAGTTTCGCCGTATCCTTGTCTAATGTTCTTGATTCATTATCAACTTTCAATTGTTTGTCCCAGATCTATTCTGCCAGTGTTCACACAGTTATTATCTTATTACTGGACCCCATCAATATGTATACAACTACATAAAATATAGTGTAAGAAATGACATGGCAAAAAAAGGCATGTCAAACCTTCCATTAGTCAGTCCATTAGACACCAAGAATGTCTTGGTTGAACTATATTTTGGGTTAGAGAAAGTTGTGTATGTATGAACTGTTTCACCAAACTATTACTGTAAGAAACTTCAACACTTCTGCATGCTTCATGTAATGCAGGGTTAGAGTTGGCCATACAATACCCATATTTCATCCCACTCCACTGACAGTGAAATGTCAGGGATAATAAATGAATCTGCACAGCAGAGCGTTCACCGGCTGGTATGCTGGCGCAGTGGCTCTCTGATAATGTGTCGGAGATGTCAATCAATCAGCAGCTCCCCTACTTACCTGTCTCCTGCTCCAGCAAACGGATAAAACTGGAGATCAGTCCCTTCACCGCTAGTCTGCCATAGATCTAAAGCTATGGAACCCAGTGACTGATAATAACGCGACCTCTGTGCAAATCTACTGTGAAAGTGAAGTGAAAGTGAAGTGAAAATCTGTCACTGTGAACACACTCAAGCACCAAGACAAAATGTGACCTCTGCATGTAACCCATCACATATAGAGCAGCGGGCAGCTATCAACAGCTTCCAGGGAGCAATGTAGTAGGATGGTACCTTGCTCAAGGGTAGCTCAGTGAAACCGGGCCGGGAGTTGAACTTCAACCTTCAGGTCCCAAGAGCAATGTCATAATCACTAAGCCACCACTGCCCACCAATTGGCACTGAGCAGAAAGAAATCATTGAAATTTTTACATTCTGCGTGTATTTACACCCCTTAAAATGTAGACAGATTTCATCTAACAAAGATACACTGCGCTATTTTATTTAGGAATACTTCAAGCTCAAACTTAAATTTAAATGTATTACGTATGGACATATGTAAATAGCTCTAGTTATGTAAACAGTGTGTTAGATTTCTATGTATGAACATCCATCCATCCATCCATTTGCCACCGCTTCTTCCGTTTCCGGGTCACGGGGAAGCTGGAGCCAATCCCAGCTGACTGCGGGCCTAAGGTGGGGTACACCCAGGACAGGAGGCCAACCCATCACAGGGCATGTATTAATTTTGGCAAAAAGAACTGCATATTATTGCATGCTGCTAGCAATGGTTGATTACAACCAATTATAACATTTCAAAACCAATTCAACTGAATTTCTACCTTCAGCTAGGTATATAATGCTAGACCACCTTCAGCTAGACCATAATGTACCAATGCATTTTTCCACTGACCTTCAGGATGATTTAAGCTTGAATTAGCTTCAGCTTGATCTACCTTCAGCTAGATTTACACAGGTAATTAAAAAAACAACCCACCTTTCAACTGTTATTCATGGTAGACTGTAGCTTCTGCTTCGTGGTGGTATAAATACACTAATGTCTTGAGCGCCTCTTCAGTTTGCTAAATATTTTTTCACAGCCTGCAGGAAATGCACCCATCACTTTACCGTAATACATTATAAATTACCACAGAAGCCCTCCTCAACTCTAATCAGCCAAAATTATGCCAGTCATTCAACAACAGCACTCATGAGGAAAAAAAGACTAAATCCCCTAGCCCTCCTGTTGAAGGTTAACACCCAATGGTTTGGGCAATTTATCACTCCTTCAAATCCAGGATGTCATGTTTTAGAGAGGGTGGGGGCTTCAGCCTACATTGAAAAATGTAATTTACAATATCAATACAGCTATGAAATACTGTCTGTCCTACCAGTGAAATTAGAGTCCAATTTATGGCACAGGAGTACACAGGCATGAAGTAGCCAAGGCTGACTCTAATGACCTAAGGGCCAATGGGAGATGCTGGCTGTGTGAGATTTCTCTCTGCAGACAGGTAGAGCATGTTCCGAGAAGAAACGTGAGCTGGAGCAAGGCCTTGCAGGGCTGTGTGCCTGATAGGGACTGCATCATAAGTCTGCAATCGATTTCAATTGCTCCATGCGTTGTAATTTTAGTTAAAGGATTTTCAGTTAGAGGATTTTCCTAGGATTTGTACATTTCAGTTTCTTTAACAAGGAATTATGTTGGATTGTTAGAAATCAATGGAGCTTTTTTTTTTGCAGTTTTTCGGGAAGGGCTGGGCAAGACAAGCTCTTGTTAGAATTAATCTAATCTAAAAAAAAAGAAAAGTGTTAGTCGGATATTCTATTCTATTCTATTCTATTCTATATATTCTAAAAACAAACGAGAACTAGGAAATGAGAACATGGCTGAGAAATAAAGACAAAGCTATGGCACTAACAAGCTGATGACAAGGACAACAACCCACAAAGACAGAGGCAAACACAGGGGTTTAAATAATGACATGTAATAGAAAACACCTGACAGGGGAGATGACAAGAAACGAGACACAGCTGACGAGGCGAGACAAGGGCGGGGCAAGACAACAAACACGAGGAAGGGAACCAAAATACAACATGGATGAGACACGTAGGGCATGACACATTGCAGGTGCAAAAAAAAAATTGTAAACCTTTTTTTTTTTCTGAATAAATATGACCAAAAAATATCATCAGATTTTCACACAAGTCTTTAAAGTAGGACTCGGTCAGTTATTTTTTGAGGAAAAGTATTCAATATACACATGAACTGTAATTTTGCCCTGTGTCTTGTGACCTGTCTTGTTCTTCCTGCTTTTTCTCATGTCCTGTAATGTTTTGTTAATCTGGTCATTTGGCTTTTTTCACTTTTATACATCTACCAAGTGTGGCCACATGCTGTGCCCCACCTTTTGCCCTGCTGTACTTCAGAATTCATTGTACCATCAGTGATGGAAAGCTATTCTGTCCGGGATGCAGCAGAACAGGCCCAACCCTGGTAACCCTAGTACAATATGCACAATCAATGCTGTTGTTGAATCTAAAAGTTCCTGGGTTCGATTCCTGGCTTGGGTCCTTTCTGTGTGGGACCTGCATGTTCTCCACATTTCTGTGTGGCTCCAGTTTTCTTCCACAGTCCAAATACATGTATGGCAGGTGGATTAGAGATGATAATTACCCTCTAAGTGTGACTGTGTGTGTAAGTATGTTTTCTGTGTGCCTGCCCTGTGATGGATTGGCGACCTGTTTCTCCACCTTTTGCAATAGGAGTGCTGGGATGGGCTCCAGACCCCCATGACCCTAGTTAGGATAAGTGGCTAGAAAAATGAATGAATTAAAGTTAAACTGCACTGAGTAACAAGCAGAGATATCAATGTAAATGTACTCTGTGGTCTCTACAGAGAAAACTTTTGATTTTCTCATGACTCTGGGTAATTATGGATCGTTGCCTGTTCACCAAGTGTCCTTGCTTGGACCACTTTTACCAATCACTGCATACTGCCGTTTTTAGAGATGCTGTGACTCAGTCATTTAGGGATCATAGCTTTCCATCACTGATGGTACAATGAATTCTGAAGTACAGCAGGGCAAAAGCTGGCCCTTGTCAAAGATACTGTACAAAGAATGCATGTGGCTCACAAATAACCAAAATAAATAAATATGAAAAGAGAGATATATTAGGAATATTTTAATATTAGGCTATATTAGGAATGTTTGATTATGTGCCTGCATTACTATTTTACCACTCTTCATCCTTTTCAACTTTTCTATTCTAGGAGTGAGCCATGACCAGAAAGGGGGTGTAACTTTACTTTGACAGAAACTTTTATCTTGGCCTTTCCAATTACCTGCCTTCAAAACGAAAGGTCATCTTAGCACAGATTTGACTCAGGAGACCTGGAGACGTCGAAGTTATCATCTCAAAGAGGGCAAACATGACAGAAAAGGCATAATTCACTTTACTAAGGAGTGCTGCTTCAAAGCCATTATCTGCACAGAGGTTCGTCTCAGACGCGTGACTGATTTCACATAGAGCTGGTTATATAGAGAGGCACATCAAAGAAAAAAGTAAGGATGGACAGTATTGTCAGTTAGTAGAACTGAGAGAAAGCAGACACTTCAAAAAGAACATTTATTCAAGGCCAACCTTCCTCCTTCACACAGTTGGAAAAAAAATCCCACAGGAGGCAAACAAATAGCCCCACGGTCACAAAATGGTCATGTTTTCCACGATTTCGAGAACTTCTGGTCACAACATGAAGGTAAATACACATGCATATGCACACAATGCAAAGATATTACTTCTTTCTTGTGAGGTAAGCCTGCTAAGGGTGAGGAGCCTCTGTCTGTCTCAAAGGGCATTAATCGATTCTAGGCTGCACCCTTCTGATCAATATGTCAATTAGAGCTCCATTAGAGTTACATGAGAGCCAGGGCTCAGGGCAAACTCCCATGTGTAAAAGAAGCAATAATCCCTCAATGGTCATATTCACAAGCACCATTCACCAATACACAAAAGCATTTAATATTAATATGATAAGTGGAAGCCCTTGTAATATTTATACCTTTATTGTTATATACATTAACAGCTTTCACTCAAGTTAAACTTTTATTATTGAATATAACAAATAATATATTTACACCACAAGTGCTTTCATATTCATTTGTATTGCTATATTATATACAATAACATGTGCCATGTAATAAAGATTGCTGACTGGACAAGTGTCCCAATCCTACTCCTTGAGGCCCCTCTGGCCTTAGGACATTAATGTTCTTTCAACTTCATCATGATGCCTTTCAGCTCAATTAATTCCACTGCATGATCGCACTGCCCTTTTTGTGACCATAAGAAACAAAATGTTTTGTGTGCTGAACAATTTGGTGGAAGAACAGCAATCAGAAAACTACATTACAAAGTAATATCACTAATGTTAAACGTAACTGTGCAAAAGCTGTCTAAACTACAGGGAGTGCAGAATTATTAGGCAAATGAGTATTTTGTCCACATCATCCTCTTTATGCATGTTGTCTTACTCC
>JBBPDA010000081.1:4958434-4969822 GCA_037974385.1 Arnoldichthys spilopterus | reverse complement strand
AGAGGGGGAGAGAGTGAGAGAGAGAGTGAAAGAGGGGGAAAGAGGGGGGGAGAGAGAGAGAGAGGGGGAGAGAGAGGGGGGGGGAGAGGGGGAGAGAGTGAGAGAAAGAGAGAAAGAGGGGGAAAGAGGGGGAGAGAGAGAGAGAGAGAGAGAGAGAGAGAGAAGGTTTGGGTGACTTGACATCTAGTGCTTGAGTTCTAACCTAATGGATAAAATCTGGACCCCAAATATGGTTTAGCTGATCATCTATATGACAAATGGAAAAGTGGAAAATGTGTAAATTTGACTTTCTGATGAATCATTACTTAATAATTACAACCTCACGCTCAACTAGGGCTGCGCAAAGCATTGTCTGCATTGGTCGCTCTGTCAAAAACACTATGATTGTGTTAGAGGCTCACTTGCATACGGAGTATTTCTCCAATATAGGTCTCTGCAATATATTACAGAAAGCCTGAGTATGCAAATGAGCCTCTAACACAATCATAGTGTTTTTGACAGGGCGACCAATCACAGCTCCAGGTGTTACTGGGTGTTCTGATGAATCAAAGTTCATGTAATCCAACGAAACGCTAATTTTTTTAGCCAGTGTCATTTCCTTCATCACGTTTATGTTGGTTAGTGCACCAACAGTTTAATTCATGATTCATTCTTACTTATTCCTACTAGTTTCCAACCTCTGTCTGCCTTTAGGACTGATCTATGTAAATGATCTCTGATTGGCTGCGTTGTATTGCAGCTCATATAAATGCAGCAAGGGGCCAACATACTCCTTAGACCTTCAACCAGAATGAGCAGGGATAAACTCCTGTAGGTTGAATAAGGAGATATATGTGAATGTGCTGGTTTTGTGACATCATAAAAACCATGATTTAAATACAGGCTGTTTATGCAGTTTGGTTTTCATATATGGACTGTATGGGTGGGGGGTGTACATGTAGATTTTGAAACTTTAAAAATATTGACACATTTCAAGCCTTTATAAGTAGGGAAAAGTGATGAAATGGGCCCTTTAATGCTCTGAAAGGCATCACAACGAAAATGAATAAAACCACAATACGGATATTTGCCCACATTCTGCAGCTTTAATATCTACCAATCTATCACACACAGTGCATGCAGCAAAGAGACAGGAGTCCTAACACAGCAGTGCCTGTGGCATGTGTGTAAATCAATACAATCACGAAGTGGGGTTCAGTATCACTACAGAAATACAAGCTAATTCACTCTTCCTATAACAAAAACACTGAGCATGATGTTGATGGAATTTGTTTAGAACAGAGTTTAAAGGAAGACTCAGGACACCAATCCTGTGCACGTAGGTTTAAGAGGCGTGACAGTGCAAGATACAGGCACTGAGCCGTGAAATGAGTTTGCAGAGAGGGGCTTGCTGACTACACAGTGTGACACTCGAGAGGCTAGCAGAGTCTGGGGTCATACAGGAGCTGCAGCATCACCATGTAGGTAGCAAGTGGAAAGCACCGGCCTGGATCGGGATGTTATAAATCATGGTTAGGCATCAGGAAATGCCGGTAAACCTGCATACAGTGAAAACATACAGGCTACATAACAGTGTGTGACTGAAAGTGAAACGTTTTTCTTAATACAAACAGGGTCAGCAAACATTTCTCACTGCACACACATTTACATTACCAAAATCATTCATTCATCCATTGTCCAAACCGCTTCTTCCATTTCAGGAAGAACTTAGCGGACGACGGGCCCAAAGCAGGGTAAACCCAGGACAGAAGGCCAACCCATTACAGGGCAACACAAAGACAGACGAAGACTCACACACATCTACAGGTAGTTTAGAGTATCCAGGCAACCTACTGCAGCCTTTGGACAGTGGGAGGAGACTGGAGGAAACACACACGAACACAGTGAGGGCTTGCAAACTCTGCACAGAGAGGTACCTGTGGCTGACCTGGGGATCTAACCCAGGACCTTCTTGCTGTGAGGTGACAGTGTTAACCACTGCACCACGGTGCTGCCCACCAAAATTATTATTGATTATTATTTCTTTTTGATTATTATGAAAAAATGAATGCACTGTATGGGATGCTGCACAGTATCTAATTAAATATGTAAAGTTCCCCATAAAAAGGTGACAATAAAAATGACAGTAAAATTCACTTTTACCTGAATAACCAGCAGGACAAAATGACAAAAACAAAATGGGCTACGATGCAGTAAAGGACCCAGCATCTTCTGATTGGATATGAAGTCAGAACAAGTTACAGAGCTAATAAATAGGTAAGAATGCTTAAAGAACATCCACAGTAAGGTCAATAAAGGATATGCATGTCATGTCCCAAGTAGGTCCTCTTGCGGAGAACACAGTTTTCAAACTGAGACTGGACTGAGTGTTTGTGGCGTCTTATCTTTTTTGGATTCAAACAGTCATAAGCTACTGTTTCGGACACAACATACTGTGGTCTCTCCTCAATACCCACCGTTGTATCAGCAAAGCTGCACCCCAAACAACAATTACTCCGAGCCCCCCCCCCGCCCAGGGGGGTGGTTTGGGAACCACTTGCTTAGCTGGTTTTGACCCTAAGAACATACACATAGCAAAGCCTAAAGCCCTACAAACAAAAACTGACAGGATCCATGGCCACATGGACCATTGGTTGTTTGGGAAGTTGTAAGCATCACTGTCTAGCCCAATGGCATTTCATTGAAGCAGCTAATCATTTGCTTTATTCTTAGTTTCACAGCAGTTTCCCCTCCTAAATGCAACCACATTGGTGCATCGATTGCCTCTCAGTCCAGTGGGGGGCATGTTCGGGCAGGAAAGTGATGTCAGTGCATACCTATTTGCTATAGGCTCTATTTGAATAGGCAAGGTCCATGTTAAAAGTGGGATCCTATTCATTCTACACATTCATTCTGAATTCTTCCTAGCTTTTGAATGAATATGCATGTCTTATCTTTCTCTCTCCTGCTCTCCCCGTTCTCCCTCTCTTCCTCTTCCTCTCTCTCTAAACTACAAAGGAAAGCACCTTAACAGCAGATTAACCCTTCAAACTTCAATCCCCGACATAACAGTGTTACAGCAGTTACTGTGGTCATACAGCATACAGACTAGTCTACAAGGGACCCGAAGTGTAAACAAGACCCCAGGAACCCCTGTGGGACTGGAGCCCAAGGTAGATATATATACACATGTGCATAAATATGTACAAATACATATAAAGATTGATATACATATGATACATACCTACAGAAAGTGCATGTTTATACATATACAGAATATATACAGTGTTTACAGAGAGAGAGAGAGAGAGAGAGAGAGAGAGAGAGAGAGAGAGTGAGAGAGAGAGAGAGAGAGAGAGAGAGAGAGTAATCCTAGCTTACGTTTTCCAGCTTCTCTTTCTTGCTGAGCCACACACTAGCCAGGTAGTCCTGCTGCTGGCCGGTGCTGTAGATAGATGCAGCAGGTCGGGCCGTGGCAGGGGCAAGGTCAGGGCGCCCCTTCAGCTGCTCAAAGCCCACCGGGGCCAGCCGGGCATGCCTCACCTCCATGATCCACCTAACCTGTATTGTACAGCTGTGCTGTCGTCCAGCTTTAGCTCTAACGCTGCCCAGACACAGACATTAAGGTGTGTGTCTGTGTGTGTGTGAGTGCTGCAGATCCACAGCTCTTCTGCCAACTCCCCTCTAGGCTGCCCCGGGGCTGCCCAAGCGACCAAACGCCACACACACACACAGACACAGACACACACTCTTGCTGGTGTAGTCAGCAGTGTGAGCAGAGCCAGCTGGTGCTGCACCCTGCTCTCTTACTCACCTGACAGACACACACACACACACACACACACACACACACACACACACCCAAACTCACCTCACACTCTCACAATTACCCTAAGAAGCCTCCTTCTCACAACTTCAACTCTACATTCCTTCTCTCTCTCCTTTTTTTTCTCATCCCTCTCTTCCTCTTTTCTCTCGCTCTCCTTTTCTATCACTCTTTTCTCTCTCTCTCTCTGTCTCTCTCTCTCTCTCTCTCTCTCTTTCTCTCTCCTGATTTTATACCTCCCTATCCTCCAGACAATGTGTGTGTGTGGCGTGTGTTCGGTGGGGATATCCCTGATGTGGGAGGGGCACTCCCACATACACACTATGCAGAGATTGATGCAGTAGAAAGACTGCAGTAGTTTCTCCCACTAAAAAAACACACCCACACACCCCCACACACACACACCCCCACACACACAAACACCTCAGGACTCTGATCACTCACAGTTTTCTCATCCAGCAGTTCATTCATTAGCTGAAAGCTTGAATGCAGCAGGACACACTGGGTTATGCACTGGCACTGTGTCTGAGAGTTCACACACTGAAGACCTGTTGAGGTCCACACGAAAACACCAAAGAAGTTCAAACAAATATGCCGAGTCACCAGGTTGTTGGCTACATCTGTGTGGTCTATGCTCCTATGTGCATTGGCTATTTTATCAGAGACGCCTACTTTACACGAACTTTACTAAGTGTAGTCCAGCTGTTGCTGCTCACCTGCACATGGTCTCTAACTGTACCAAGGCAGGTGATTTCAAATAAAGTGGCCAGCAAGTGTGCACAGCATAACCCCAGCAACACCTCTAAATAAATAATATGTGGTCAGCTGTGGTCCTATGGTGGTCTCTTAGCTATGGGGGAGCTGATAAATTGTAAAGCGATAGGTGGGCTACAGTCTGGAACTGTAAACCTGCAAAGTGCAGCCTAGGGGCAGGTGTTTCCAATAAAGTGGCCAACGTGTGTAGATAGACGTGATAAACTAAATTCAGAGCAACAGACACAATGTACAAACAGTGAAAAGCAATGAGATACTCAAGAAATCTGCAAGCAAATAGCCCACCGGTATAAAAACGGCACTATATTGTGATTGCGTAATGATAGAACGACTGGTGGTCATTTTTTCATAAAAGTTGTAGAAAAGACACAGCTTAGACCGCTGACTCATGCTTCTTAGCTCATCGCTCAAGGCATCTCATTAAATTCACATCACATCCTCCTTCGGGGGAAGACTATCGACCATCCCCACATTACCAAGTGTTCCTGTGTAGCGGTTTAAACGAAACCACACTGCATCTAAGCCTCCAGCTCTACCTCATTAGAGACGGTCAACACAATTATAGTGGTATTGTGGGAAAAAAATATCCAGAATTTCACCGTACAACTGTTTATTCAGTGTCTGATGTGGAACAAGGCACATTTGTAAAAGGCTCTTCTAAGAGCTCTGCTTCATTAAAAACCCCTTTTACTACTTACACCCACTCAAGAGATCTCCTTCTAACTTATTACTCCATACAAGTGTTCACTTACAGACTAGAGCTCATTTGTTGCTGCATAGTTGGCAGTTCCTCCAAAAACTGACCACTGTAGGGTTAAAGCAGGGAGAGCCCAATTCTGGCTCTGGAGGGTAGGTGTCTAGCACAGTTTGGGGACGTGGACATCTTGTTTAATTCACTTCTTCACTTCCAGGTTGAAGGAGTGTGTTGGACTCCAGAACCTCCAGTACTGGGGTTGGGAACATCAACAGATGGGCTACAGTCTGAAGGCCAATCATTCTGTCATAAATGCATGGAAGTCTTATAGCAGTGCTCTTATGGAAAGGGTGTCCAAACCCATTCCTGGAGGGCCGGTGTCCAGCACAGTTTGGTAATTCCCCTCCTCAACCACACTCACTACACCTGGCAATGAACATGTGTGCTGAACCAGGTGTGCTAGACACCCAAGTCTTAGGGTGAAACGCAGAGAAACATCCTGGGCAGATCACCAGTCCATCACAGCAAAGGACACTCATTTTATCCATGCATTGCGATGTCCACACTCAGACCTTTTAGATGTTTAAAACAAATCGTTTTAGTCTCTGCTGATAAAAGTCAAATCTTTATTCAGATTAAACCTGCTCTTTCCACCAACTAACACCTTAATTGACATGAAGCTGAAGTGGGCCGTGTACAAACACTGTCCACAAGGATGGTACCTTCAAGTGTACATCTTCAGTACCTTTACTTGGGGAGCATAACTGTATTGTGTTCCACTGCTGATATATGTGGTATGTTGCATTGTCTCTAAGCAACCTGTCTAAAGTCCTGTCTCAGATTGATGTGGTTTTGGTCTCAGTTTGACTAACTGTGTACTATGAATAAATAAAAAATTAACTCATAGCAAATCTTGCGGACAGCTGAAAGCAGGGTCTCCTACTCAGAGCTGGGCATGCAGAATCATGTGACACTGCGGTCATACATGCAGAAGAATCTGATCCAAGAGCAGTCCTCAGCAGCCTTTATGGTTTAAAGTTTAGTTCATGCATGTAGCTCATAATAAGTCATGGTGAGTCCTAAACCACATCCACATGTCAGCCTCACCTTAATGAAAAGGACTGAGAGAAAAGACTCGTTTATGAAGATCTATGTGACTACTGACATTTAGGGTTTGTTTGCAATATTAGCCTCATTGCTTCATCACTAAAGAACCATAATGTGATCAACTACATCTAGAGTAAGTGACAAATGTTGTAAAGTTGATATTTTGTGCTGTAACTCCTTTAAATACATGTAACTGAACAAATGGAGCCAGACAGTACCCATTTATTCACCCAGTTATCCCCCTAGTACCATCTGCAGAAATGACTCATCTATAGGATGTGAGCAATATGAGGCCAGAAGTTTACAGATAACGTGTACATGGCTCCGCCTCAAGATCCTGAGAGCGTCTTTAAGCTTGTCCTATCTTCAGCTTACACTACGTTGCTGAGCTAGAGGTTATCAACACTCTTGAACACTCAGTGAAAGAAAGACGAATTAGCGAATAATCGAGTCCATGCAAAGTCAAGCAACGCACAGCACTCACCTCCATCCCTGCTGCTCTGCATATGACTGAAGCCAAAGCTGTGAAGCTTTTTAAACCAAATCTCCACGAGTCACTGAAGCTTAATGACTCTCACCAACACTTTCCCATATCTGCATAGCCCGTCCTCACCCTGAATGAGTGAAGGTTAATTGGCGGCGCACTTGGCAGACTGTAACAGGGCTTAAGTGCTTCATGCTCGTTGTGATGGAACTGAAGTTGAGAGGGTTTTTTTTTTTGTTCACGTGTCACTCCACTTTCAAGGTTCTTATAATGTTGTGGACTGTAATCTTTACTGACGACATAGACGTCCCTTCGGTTGAACTTTGATTCCTCTGTGATTATTACCCATATTTACTGTAATTAATGGAAAAGTCATGGTCTTACCTCTGGCCACGCGTTTCATTTGTTCCTCAAGTTCTGCAGACCCACAAGGCTTTGGAAGGCAGTGTGGCGTGACCTTCAGAGTCTCTGCGGACGCATTGTGAAAAGAGAATTAAGCAAATGAAACCATCAGCTCCGGTGCTTTAATTAAACGAGCTCCTCATGGGAACCCGCCCAAGAGTAAAACGCCTGGGTTGAAGATGTCAGGGTCCGTGCCAGACACCACAGGCACAGGCCAGGAAGAACATTATGTAAGAGCAAAAGCACACAACCACAAACTCAAGAACTGCTCTAGTTTGATTTTAACATCAGAGCCCATCATCGTTATGTTGATGGATGGGCCACGTTTATTCTAGGCTTCAGGAAAGGTTTGATGTCCCTATTGTAAATTAGGAGGGGGAGGTTTTCCGCCAGGTGAACCAATTTGTTCCAGGCCACTAAACATGATTTTCTACTTTCTCTAAAAATACAGCTGCTTTCTGCTCTTTATTATATTCTACCTGAGAAACTCAAGGCCTGTGCCCCACTCAAAACGTCGTAAAACAAGACAGTAGGGAGAATACTGTGGCCGTCCTTCAGGTCAGTTACGTAGTGGCACCAAAAACTTCCAGAAGCTTCAGGAAGACCAAATGGCATGACAGACTGGTCTCAACTGGTTCTGACCTAGACAAGCATATTAAGGTAGGCATTTGCTATAGCGCCCCCTCGCTGGAAGGCTCAGGATGCAGTTTGAGCTTGTGTTGCATTGTGAATTGAACGAATGAATCTTAGAATGCAGTGGCACATGGAATCTGCACAGCTCAAACTGTTCGTAATCTTGCGTGAAGTTTATTTTTGGCTTTATACTTGTTTTTTTTTAGCTTTGTGAGCAGGATGGCTGCCCCGCATATACCTCGTTGACTGCCTTTCTTGCCCGATTAACCTAATCCTTCCGCAAGATACCGACATAATCAGCTGGGTCAGTGAACCGCAGCGTGATGAGCTGTCAGCAGCAGACTTAACAAGCCATGACAACCTCTTCTGCTGTTTTCTCACAATAAACAGCAATATTGTCTTCTTATCTGTTGTCAAGTTCATTGTCTACCTTGTACCAGATCAGAAGTAATCAAAATATATTTTGGGGGGTTTTTCAGTTCGTTTCGAAGGCACAGTCGGATTGCTCGCGGAGCATTCGAGCCATGCAGTTATTTGTGATGTGAATGGCTTTACTACAATACCCACTGTTCTGCTAAGCAATGGTTTCTAAGTAATGACACACTGCAGCTAAACATTTCTAACTTTCTCCTTCAGTGTAAAAACAGAAAGCAAATACCTTAAACAACTTTGTGGCGTTTTACACTGCAGCTCGTTTGGCCAGAATCTGAAGAAGAGAACCTGTTGTTCCCACAGAGTAAACCGATTTGGTGGACAGCAAACAATATGGGCTGTGAAACGCCTTACAGGCTGACTCAGTAAAGCAACATTAATATCAACCTGCTAAAAATTAAACTTAACATTGTCATGGCCTGGATGTTGTCTTTAATGCAAACGTTTGGTAAAATATATTAAAAAGGCTTGAAGATTTCAACAAGAATTCAGATCCTGAATTAAAATTTGAGTCAGTAAAATTCAGGCGATTGGCCATGATTTCGAAATACACATCTCTGTCCATATAAAGCCCCACAGCTGTCAGTGCCAGAGACATGCCATGATGTTTAGGAAACTGAAGGTCTCTGAGAGCACAATGGCTTTCCCCATTATTAAATGAATGACCATCAGAGCTCTGACAGCCAAGCTGGCTAAGGGTTCCAGATAGGGAGGGGACCAAGAAACTGACGGCCACTTTCACAGAACACCAGAAGTTCTGCATGGAGACGGAAGGATCTACCAGAATGAGAAGGATGTCTACAGCACTCCAACAATCAAAATGTTCACGGTAGGCTGGCCAGACGGAAGTCAGTGCCCAGCGAAAAGGCACATAAAGGCAAGATGGGTGAAAAAAACTCACAGGCCATGAAAAACAAGATTTTGTCATGTGATAAAACCAAGATTGAGGTCGAGATAAATTCTTGAAGGAAATCTTCTCAAGAGAGCCCAAGACTGCAGATCAGAGGTTCCCTTCTGACAGGACAGTGACCCGAAACTGGCATTATAACAGCCATGGCAGGTCTGTAAATGTGCTTGGAAGGCCGAGGAGGACCCTGACTAAACATCTCTGGAGTAGTTTTCTTTATTTTGGAGTCATTTTTGGAGAACAGAGAGAAATATAGATGAATGTGATTATTACGAAGGAATATACAGCCAACAGCCTTCCAACTGACTCTTACCATTATTTAAAACCAATAAATCTGAGGAGCATTACTGCAGGACTCGCTCTACGTACTCTACATGCTTTCAACCATAATTCCCACTCAGTGTGTGGCTGTGTTCAGCAAAAAAACGTTGCTTAAAACAACAGAAAAAAACATTTATTGTTGACAACCCTTGGTTTATTTGGAGATATGAGATATTCTAAACTTTCAACTTTAACCTGTATCCAACAATTATGGACAACAAGAGTGGTTCACTTAGTAGGGTTCCTAAAACTGCCAGCATTGGAATTCACTGCATACCACACACACACGTCAACAAGTATCAAAAAAGAGCACTCAAATTTCCCACTGAATGTTAAGATTTAAGAGTGAATATACATAATAATATATTTTTATTAATACGTATTTGTAATTATACATCCAATGTACTATATGGTTAAAATGGACAGTAAAACGTCCTACCCAGCTCAAATTCTTTGCCTATTGTACTTTTTCCCCAACCCCTCACAAAAAAAAAAAAGCTTGGTAAAATAACATTTCAAGACCTTTCTGAAGAAAAGGCACATTTGTCAATGAACATTTAAAAAAAAAAAGAGGAAAAAACGAAAGGCAGGCAGAAGGTCATCTGTCGTAGAAGCAGCGAGTGGAAGAAAATAATCCCCCACAATGGCCTGAAACTAGCCTTTATGCACCTTCCCAGGGATCCTCGCTCCCAAACACAACAGGAAGCTGAGGAGTTGATGATTAGCAGGAAGCTAATCCGCTGAGGCGCACACAGCACTTGGAGCTGAAAGAAAAGGGAGGGAAGGAAGACTGGGAAAGACAGATGTGTTGCTAGCTATACACAACAGCCACGCACACAGTCAAAACCATTCCGGCCCAAAACGTGCTTGGGCCCGGCATTACTCTTTTTGTTTACAACCTATGGTTGGCTATGGTTCCTGGTTGAGGGAGTGTCTGTTGGGACAGTTGGTTTTGTGACAAGGAGGCCACGTGCACCCAGGCCTGCCTGGATTGTTGGAGAAGAGGTCACTGGGGGAACCAAATCACCCTGGACAGTGCCCTCTCCTGTCTAGCTGTCCAGCAAAACATTGCTCCATGGTCCATCCAGTCTCAGCAGTCTCAGAAGGCCTCTCAGCTTAACCATTTTAAAACAAGAGAGGAGAGGAGATTGGGGAGCTGGGTGTCCACCCACCCCAGGCCGATGCCAGCTCTCTGCCACTGGACAGTTCGTGCTGGTAGGCAGGGCTAGCGGGAGGGCAGGCTGCTCCTGGCTCATACGAAGACTTTAGCGAGGGAGTCGGCTCCGGCACTGGCAATGTAGCACTTGGACGGGTGGAACGCCACATCGTGGATGGACTCGTCAAACTTCTTGCGATGCGCCGTAAACTCCTGAATGCACGTCTTGTTCTCTAGGTTCCACAGCCTGATTGAGCAGTCGTGGCCTGAGAGAGACAGACATACATGATATCACATTGTTATTTTGATCGATTTGACTGAAATACTTGATATATTATTCATTTTTGATGAAAGAAGCATATCTAGATTTAAGTATTAACACAAGATTTTTTTTCCATTATAAAAATTGTGATATTATTAATTATTGTTACATTATAAAAAATACTGCTTACTATCTCCCGGCTTTAAAGCTCATGCTTCAAATGTTGCATAATGCTGCAGTTTTTCAGTTATTATGGAACAGGCCATGTGGCTATATACCTCTGTCTATAGTTCTAGAGGTTAAAATGTCTATACAGCTCTGTCTATAGTTCTAGAGGTTAAAATGTCTATATAGCTCTGTCTATAGTTCTAGAGGTTAAAATGTCTATATAGCTCTGTCTATAGTTCTAGA
>JBBPDA010000081.1:4919903-4930677 GCA_037974385.1 Arnoldichthys spilopterus | reverse complement strand
ACCTCTGCATTTAACCCATCACACGTGCACACGTGGAGCAACGGGCAGCTACCAACAGCGCCCAGGGAGCAGTGTAGCGGGACGACACCTTGCTCAAGGGTACCTCAGTAGTGCCCGGGCCGGGACTCGAACCTGCTACCTTCAGATCCCAAAGGCAGCGTCCTAACCACTAGGCCACCACTGCCCACAATTTAATAGTTTATATGTATTTGTTACAATAGGAAAGAAATGTTGAGGTCAAGGCTAATGTTGCCTTACACATCCCAGTCTCAGATACACTGGTATCAGATCTGTACTCAGTATCGGTCCGTTCCCAAATCCCAGGTATCTGTATCAGAACCAGGACTGGAAAAAGTTGGATCGGTGCCTCCCTATACATCATATCGAGTCCTAAACCACATCCACCAGTCTGCTCCACCTTAAAAAACAGATGGGTGCAGTTTGAGCAGGTTGGGAGCAGTTTTGTTGATGAATTTGGGTTATGATTATTGACTCGGTTTACATCTCAACAACTTATTTATGCAGGAATGCTGAAAAAAAATCTGTGGAAAATCGTGTTTTTTTTTTTTTTATTCCACCAATATGGCGAATGCTAGCACATGCTTCCACCAAATCACGTGACGCCAGCTAGCGCATTTTTTTCGACTGCTGCTTGAAGACGAATGCTGGCTGCCAGTTCTGCTAGGTCAGCTAGCAGATGTTCTCTTAGTGATGGTGGGAGAGGGAGGGCCATCCTACGCACACCAGAGAGGGTGAAGCCAATTTGTGCTCTCTTAGACGCAGGATGGCTGTGGGTCGAACATGCAACGTCCCGGTGATCGGCCTACACTTTGACAGCTGCACCACTCTGGAGCCGCGGAATTCCTCTTTAAACGTTAATGAGCTGAAACGCTTCTCTACAAGATCAGCATTAACCTCTGCTTTCAAAGCCATTACAACAGCGACTGCTATCAGCAGCACAGCATTTGCACCCTTTCTGCAATGGAGAAGTGGCTGGAAAATGCAAATGCTGACGCAACAATGATTTGATGAAACTTTAGCTTCACGTGTGCAACCCAAAATGCATCAACAGTCAACCCTCAAATGTCCTCTAAAGAGAATTATCAGCATTTTTGCTAATATAACTGGCTCCTACCGTAGGCCAGAACCATCAGGACCAAATCTGCAAGGCTATCTGAGACCTTCATCAGGATGTGATCGCTTAATCTTCCATTATTTGCTAACTACATTAGCCTCAAAGCGTCAGTGCAGAACTAAAGAAGCAAACTTAACTTTCCCTGCTACCTGGAAACATCCATCCATACGTTTTCTAAACCGCTTCTTCCGTTTCCGGGTCATTGGGAAGCTGGAGCCAATCCCAGCTGACTGTGGCCCTAAGGCGGGGTTCACCCAGGACAGGAGACCAACCCATCGCAGGGCAACACATAAACAGACAACCATTCAAACACACATTCACATCTACAGACAATTTAGAGCCTCCAATCAGCCTACTGCAGCCTTTGGACAGTGGAAGGAAACCGGAGAACCCGGAGGAAACCCATGCGGACATGCAAACTCTCGTGGCCGACCCGGGGCTTGAACCCTTCTCTCTGTGAGGTGACAGCGCTAACCACTGCGCCACCGTGCCGCCCACCTGGAAACATTTGGTGTGGATTTTAATATAAATGTGCTTTTTGGACAAATCATCACTTAGCAAAGTACTGAAGGTTGCTCAGGTCCGGTCACGATGCACCATATCGAAGCTGGAAAGAAAATTGGCCGCTTGAGAACATCTCTGGACCTTAGACTGCTTCTCTTCTGCCAGTAAGACTAGCTAGCCACCATAGGTGTTCTCCTCGTTCTATTACACCCCCCCCCCCCCCGCCTTGTTAACAACTCCCACTCGCAGGTATTTTTACCCTGTCTCAAAGGAAAGCAGCACTTTCATCCACACTCCTGCCTCTCAGGATGAGAGACCGCACCAACAGACACAGCTCCTGCCCTCCATTCTATTAAAGGAGATGCTTCAGGATGTCCAGGTGTACCGTCAAGACTGTCAGAGTGGAAGATCACAGCACACCCATGTCAGGAATACACACAAAACACACGGAGATGCCAGTGAAAGTGCCAAAGTTAGAACACCCAACTAAGTAAGCAAGCAAACATTAGGCTGCATTATTCACTCACACAACTGCCTGCATTAGGTACGTATCACATTATAATTGCTCATTTCTCAGCATTTCGTGATCTAATATGGACACAGTACTGTGCAAAAGTTTAGGCACCTAGGAGGATAGTTTAAAGACATTTATCTGAGCAGTGAGTTTCTTTCTGCAGCAACAACACAAGCGAACACCAGAATCGATGCAAACAAGCAGGAAAGCAGTGAAAAGAGTGACGCTTTGTTTGGTTTGTAAACAGTAGCTGTGTGATCTAGACAAACACAGGTTTGGCTCCAGGTTTCTCCTCCATGCCTCCGGTCATTGCATGGATGTGTGTGAAGCTCCATCAGCGCCTGATTTCATCTAGTGAAGGACTGATTGAGCCCAAACCGGCGATTTGATGGAAACTAAGTAAGTAAGTAAGTAAGACTGGGCGTCCACTAGGAGAGCTCTGGGAATGGTCAGGCCCACAAACTGACGTAAAGTCACTGTTTACTGTTTTACTGTTGTAATTATTAGAGTTTATGAGAAAACAGAAACACTTACTGCCCAGATAATCAGCTTTTAATGGTCATTTTCTCAGGGCACTAAGACTTTTGCACAGTAGTGTGTATATAGCCGCTACACACCATACTCAGCTCAAGTTAAACAGTTACAAGGGTTTAATACATTGATACAGCAGTTGGGGGTTAGCTGCATTGCTTAAGGGCACTTCAGCCATGGGTTTTTCTTTCTGAAGTAAAGTAAAACTGACTCTTTGTCATTGTGAACACACTCAAGCACCACAACGAAATGTGACCTCTGCATTTAACCCATCACATTGAGCAGTGAGCAGCTATCAACAGCATATTGGGACGGTACCTTTCTCAAGGGAACCTTAGTAGTGCCTGGGCCGGGACTTGAACCTGCGACCTTCAGGTCCCAGGGGCAATGTCCTAACCTAGGCCACCACTGCCCACTGTGGTCCTCGTACAGAGGACGGATCAGATATTAAACCGAACAGATACTACACTTGATCTTAGCCAACAGGCAGGGAAGCGGTTTGGTTCAGGGATTTGAACCAGTGACCCTGCGGTCAGGAACCAGCTTCTCTAACCATTAGGACACCGCTCATCCCAAAAGGTAAGACTGACTTGCTGCCAGTTTCAAACACAGTCAGAGTAGGTGAGAGTCAGCCATTCTGCCGCTGCTGTCTGAGTGATGTAAACAGCGATTAAGAAAGTTCTGGGTGTATGCAACAGGAGCCATCCATCGCTCTTACTAGATAACATCCTATTACGAGAAGAAACATACACTTAAAGGACCAATGTGCATCAGCCCGTGACAAACAGACCCATGTCAGAAATGATCATTCCGCTGATCCCAGGCCCAGGCAACGCTGTCCAGAGCAGCTGCATACTATAAATGCTTAGCACTGTGTGTTTACACAATTTTCTCAAAACAGCAGCAGCAACTTCCTATGAATTTTGAGGCAGTGGCCACAGTATCAACATGTTATTAGACAAATTTTAAAATACATGATCATACAAATCATGGCTAAAATCTCAGTCCTGTATGATCTCATCATCAAGCCCTGTTTTGTGCTGAGCCATGGTCCTGGAAGAACGCTGCTTCGCACCACTGTGATGACATGACTTCAACAACTAGATTGACAATGTTTTACATGCAATATTGTATGACTTCTTTTAAAATATTCACGGATTATTTAAAATTCTGGAACAGCTACTAACTGTTTACCCTCCCTGCTAAATAAACAAAGCAAGCAAAAAAATGTAAACAACTTCTTAATCATGCGCCATACTCAAACTAGTGAACAGATGTGTCTACTGATCAACCTAACGTACATATCTGCTCGCTAACCGACAGTAGTAGTGCTGTTAATTTAGATGCATTTAGGTACATTTACACAACAACAGGTCAATATCACCAATCTCGTTTCGATACCTTCTGACCGTATACCAATGCATTCCGTAATCTGCATCTCTTTTGAATATCTCCCATGTCATTTACATTTACATAGAGGGGCTGAACAGTATAATCATCGGTTCATCATGATCACAATACTATCGTCTGTATACTGATATTACAGAAGGCTTCAATATGAAAATAAGCCTCTAACCAATCACAGAACCTTTTAGAACGTCCATGTGAAGGGGTGGGGCTAATCTAAAAAGACGATACATGTAAACGTTTTGGCGTTGTGACCTCACAAAAACTTTCATTTGAAAACAGGCTCTTTTTAAAGCTTAGTTTCCATATGTGGACTGTATGGATGGGGGAGTGAACATATATTGTAAAGCTTTAACCGTACTTACACACATCAAGCCTTTTAAATTAGAGAAGCATGACATGGACTCTTTAATATATAGAAAACCATTGCAATCCTGTAGCCATATATATATATACACACACACAAGCATACACACAATGGTCAATGCCTATATCTGCAGGTACATTTCCATATACACTATCTCACTGGACTATTTATTGGTTACATTTACAGAAAAATGTACATGCTGCCTAACTAGCACTTAATGGTCAACCTGATTATTACCACATTTGTCTTTATACATTCTATTTAATAGATATAAAAATGTATTTAAAAAATGCACATACCTATTGAATATCCCCTGCTCAATTTACACACAGACTCTCTCTCTTTCTATCTATCGCTCTCTCTCTCTATCTCTCTCTCTCTATATATATATATATATTGTCAATTCTTTACATATGCACTGTCTCACTGGGCAATGTACTGGTTAAATGTTTTTTTTTTATGTTTTTTATTAATTTGCATGTTAAATAACTACCGGTTTACTCGCAAATCACCGAAAATCATACTGTTCGTGTGAATGTGTAATGACCGATTTACATATTCACTGATTGACTTGTTCCAGCTTTCGGCAGCACTTCTGCACACACACAGGGCACTTCCGTTCTGTTTCTATACAGACTTTGACCACTTTCTACACTATTTTCTTTTCTTTTCTTTTCCTCAACCCTTTGAGTTTTTTTCTGGAGCATTTCACTGTTAACTCTTAGCTGAACTAACGGACTGTGGTTTCTCGCCTGTAAGCTGCTAGAGAGAGACCCCTCGACCATCCCTCCCCTCCCCTCCCGCTACTGTAGCCTCTCTATCAAGTGACGTTAGCACGATGCTAACCCAGCACCATCTAGCCAGCCCCGCACTGGGACACCTTCAAAACACATTTGAAAAAGCAAAGCGCCTGTTTATTTGCAGTGTCCGGCTTTTACCGACCTGTAGTTCGGCCCGCTCGACCTCCCACTTCGCCCTTTCCACCTCGAAACGGGCCCATTCGTGCTGGAGGAAGTGAAGGATCCCCGGGATGCTATAGTGGGCTCTGCCCGCCTCCCCGCAGTCGCTCTCGGCCGCCGCTCCTTTCCCTCCCGCCTGCAGCAGCGGGTTGTTGTTGTTGTTGAAAAACACGCCGGGCCCTGCATGTTCGTCCATGGCCGGGCTCGGACACCGTCAAAGGGGGTGCTCTCGACCCCCCCGAGTCACTCTTTTCGCTGGGAGATTGGTTCGCTACAGGCCACTCAAGATTTATAGAGCCGCGCTCCGCCGACACTTCACTCCACCGACGGCGCTCCACAAACTCATTTTCTGACAGCCAGCTGTCACTCAGCGCCGCGAAGCCGCCGTAGCCCCGCCCACCGCTACCAGTAATAGGGGCGATGCTGGGAGTTGTAGTTCGGCGAGATCTGACGCTATTACAAAGCACCGGAGTGATTTTAAACCCACGTTATAAGGTAACGTTCTATATATGGTGTCTCCTCACAACGTCCATTTATATGCAATTGACACTGCACTCCTTATTCTTATTCGGATCCTGTTTTGTTCATTACTGGACTAAAGATAAATAGCCCAATATTTTTTAATTGCTAGAAAAATAATTTGATAAAATAATCTAGCTTTTTTTGTGACTTGTGCCACAATAAAGGTTTAAAAAAAAAACCACAATAAAAATATTAGTTTCTAATATTAATATCAGTATATTCAGAGTTATGTTAGATGCAATCTACTGCAGCAAATTCCCATGCCACAATGTTTGTAGTCCAATTAGCACAGAGGAATCCACAGCATCAGATACTTTGATCTAAATAAGGATTTAAAAGTGTAACCACACAGGCAGCGTATACACACAGACACAGAACATTATCTGTGGGTAAAAAGCCTGTTTTTTTATTGTTGCAAGTTCAAATGAACAGCACGATTAGACACACAAGACAAGATTTTGCCTTTCGATCAGTTAGTTTATGCTGTAAAGGTGCACGTTTAACACAAGACAGAACACATTCCAGATTTAGTGCATACCAGCCATTCCTATCGTGACATAGTGAATGTAGGTGTAGCTTCACTGTAACTGCTTAATGCAACGTCAAGTTTTCTTTTTTCAAAGTGAATAAACTGAAATTCCATTATGTACATAAATCATTTGCATGAACAAAGGCAAACCGTACAGAGGAGTTAGGAAGAGGCAGGAGACGTATGATCAGAGACAATGGCTAACATTTTAAACAGCCAAGCTAAATTCCAGCCTCATACGCAGGCCACGGATCTCCACTTGTGAATTCATACATAAGGAAAAGGATAAACACACTTCACAGTATATTACAGCTCTTATATTTTACCCCGTGTTTCACTGGAGGGTGATGAATAATACAGTGGATTGTTTCTGTAAATGTATAAGCTTTTTATCCAAAGTAACAGTCACATAATACACCAAAACTGGTAGCGTGTCTCCGGTTGTTGCCTTAACACAAGGAATGTAAGGATGTGGCAGGACATAGACATATACTGTACAAAGTTTTGCATGTTTTGGTCTTTACAGGGCCAAGCAAAAGCAAAGACACTGACAGAGGAAAGAACAGGAATGTTACAGGAAATGACATTGATGCAATGCGACTTCACAAGTGCTTGTGTGACACTCTTTTCTGATTAAGGTGCGATTTTACAAGCAGTGAAGAGAAAATCATAAATCATCATGACACCATGAACCACATCCCTTTACCAGTGCCTGAAGCTTCTTTAAATGGACAGTTTCACTCAGACATCCACCAGCACAAGACTATCATAAGTTGAAATGTAAAGCCCAGGATCCGTATATACAGACACATACCTTCAGCCAAAACTCTATGGTGAAAGATCTGATGACAATAAAACCTCCTTCATTTGATAAACAGCAGTAGTTGACCTCACCCAGTAAAAAATACATCAAACGATCCACGCCCCGCCCACAAATGCATTATTTTCTAACACTGGATTACAAAATCCTGACAAAAATCCCCCTTAGCATAATTATTGGTTCAAATCATTCCGTTTTTGCCAAAACATTAATAAAACCACTACAGGGTTTGTTAAGAGCAAGGTTGTCCAAAGCTAGCCTGTGTGGACATTTGGTGTGGCCCACCAGAAAATTACTCAATCCCTATTCCCTCACCCAATAAAAACACAGCAAACTGCTATTTTTAGGGATTTTAGGAACAAAACATAGTGTAATGTTATAAAAAATGTTAAGCTTGAGTTGAGACCTACTCACCTTCTTTATATATAAAGATTTCTCTCCAAAGATCTAAAGTTCCTAAAGCCTGGTACAGACTCATCACTATAGCCCTCAGTTTAAAACGCCATGCTTCTTTGTTGCAGTTCATCAAAACCAGTGAGGCTGTGGAGTTTCTATCATGCCAGCCCAACTATACCAAAAGAACACACTCACTTGACCTATCCAAACAGTGTTACCTTTTACACACCGGCACTCTACAATCAGAGGTAACAACCAACCGTGTTTCTCCTTAGGTTAAATGGGATTTTTGCCAGCGTTCTGTAGTCTGTCCAACCTAGCAACAGGTCACTGCTATGAAGAACATGTTTGTGAGAGGAGCATGAACAGGTTGGTTGAGAACCGATCCTAAAAAAAGCTGGTTTTGAGCTTGATGGTAGGTGTCGCTTGCACAGTTGGTTGGGCCTGCCTGGCTGCAGCCTTGGCTTTGCTGCTAGCCTGATTGGCTCGGATGGCCGTCTCAAGGCGGGTCTTCAGTTCTGGCACCGCTCCTATTACAGTTTTAAAGGCAGCGGGGTAGAGGGGACCAATGCGCATCAGATTTTGAAGGGCAAACTCGTGCAGCCCCTTCGAGGGTGTGGGAGTGGTGGAGAAGGCGTTTTCGTCCAGCAGGTAGGAGATAAGTGTGGGGACCAGAAGAGCCAGCAACTGAACGCCTGATGTGGAGAAAGCGAGAGGCACAGAATATCAAAGTAGGTTTTTGAATTCCGATGAAGATGAATGTAGATGAAGATAAGAGAAAAGAGTCACGTGTTACAGCTCACAATTAAAGGCGCTATTAGTTTGTTAGTTAAAACTCCATTTCATCATGTGAGAATATGGCCCAAAGCTAAACAGCAGGGCTCAATGTGTCATAAAGTAATAATTTGATGAAAAATTACTCAATTTTCCTAGTCCATCAATATTTGGCGTCCAAAAAAAGCTTTTAAACTTTTTCATATAGAAGTATAAATAATGGACTTATGCACATCTCTGCATTGTGGAAGTAGCATGAACACATCATCAGTACAAGACTTGCTTGGCTCAAAGACAAGACTTGATGAAGGGGGTTCTGACACTGTGTGACACTGCTACAAACAAAGCTTAGTAAAAGAGCGTCAGCAGTCTTGAAGACTGAACTGTGAAGATACTTTGTCTATTTTTATACATAAGAAAAGCAAGAGAAAACAGGTTATGAGCATAACAGCCAGTCATGCTGAAAGCCACTTACGATTTTGCTCTTCACCCAGGGCCACCAGACCCTCCAGCACTTTGACTCCTTCCTGCACAGCTTGGAGCTCTGCGGGGGTCCCAGGCCGTGCAAGTTCCACCCCCTTTAGCTTCTCCACCAGCAGTGGAGCCAGTGCATGGATGTACGGAGTGGAGAGAGCGCGGCTTGAGTGCTGAAACACGGAAAGAAGCAGCTGATAACACCGGGCCTGGACCTGGTAAGATGAGAGAAAGAGAGAGAGAGGGGGAGAGAGAAAAACAGAAAGAAAGAAAGAGAGAGAGAGAGAGAGAGAAAGAAAGAAAGAGAGAAAGAAAGAGAGAAAGAAAGAGAGGGAGGAAGGGAGAGAGAATGAGAGAGAATGAGAGAGAGAGAGAGAGAGACAGGGAGAGAAAGGGAGAACACACAAACACATAAAAACAAGAATTCATGAGCTTTAGTTCCTATCACCAAATCTTGCAATCTTGCAAATCTTAAATGCCTAGAAGGCTGCCTACACAGAGGCTCTGAGTCGACCAATCCCAGCTTCCTCCCATAGGCCAAAAAAAATCTATACCATAGCATAAAAGTATCATTTTCACAGGTCAACGTCCCAAATTCAATCTGTAGGTTGCATTTTTACTGTAGCAGAGGAGCTAAAAGGCTAATACTACAGATAAGAATTGGGACCTACAGTGAATGTATACAGTGTGATGCTTAAAAGTCACCTTTGAATTTTTTTTATTTCTGCATAAATATGACGTACAACATCAGGGTTTTTCCATTAAGTAAATGGCCAAAAACATTTCGTCTCACTTCTATTTAACTTGGTTCTCTTCATCTACTTGCAGGAAAATCTGACGATGGTTTAGGTCACATTCGTTAAGAAAAACAGAACATTTGAAAGGGCTCACAAACTTCCAAGCACTACTGTAGTCAAATCAGGCTTCGTTGATTTTCCAATAAGTGAGCATGAAAAATGCAAAAATGTAAAACATATTTTTTCCAATATCCAAAAACCTTTGCACACGACTCTACCCTACAAAGTGATCAGTGCAAGCAGACTTGGGTACAGTCCTACTCTGGACGCCAAACAAGACGATCGACTACATTTGGGGAAAACTGTGCAAATCTGATCGATCACTAAGCCGTGCCCAGACTATGAGTCTACCCTGTACTTTCACTGAACATCTTCAGCTTTCTAGTCCTCACTTACCAACGGGTCGCTGGAGTTGAGGGCGTTTCGGAAGCGCTCCATGCAGCCTTTCTGTAAGGTGGTGACCCCTACCAGTTCACCGCTGGCGGACACTAGGAAAAGAGTGATGGCTGTGAGCATGCTCACCTCATCCATATTGGGTCTGGACTCGTCTGGTGGTGAGAGACAGAGAGACGTGGTGTCCATTCAGAGTAATGTTTACGTTCCTAAAAATGCTTTACTAGCATAAAAAACCATGCGCTAATTAACTTCCTGCTTCCTGCAAACTGTCCACCCTGGTATGAAGAGCAGGTTTTGCCATAAATATCTTACGGGGCAGCCGTGCCCATCTCCGGTCCTGGAGGGCCAGTGTCCAGCACAGTTTGGGGATTTTCTTGCTCAAACACACCTGATTCAACTTACCTGCTAAGTGCCAGGTTTAGTGGGTGTGTTTGAGGAGGGGAAGTAGTAAGTAGTGCTGGACACCAGTTTGACACATCTGTTATAGGGCCTTTGCTTTGCATTTTTTAAAAAATGTTTCAAAACATATTTGCATCATCTATTTTGATCGATTTCTCATTTTGCGATTGTTTAACCCACTCGGTCCTGCTGAGGAGTCCATATGAACACCCCTCTCTGCCAAAGACCTGATCTAAAGTCATCATGGCTC
>JBBPDA010000081.1:4908609-4919803 GCA_037974385.1 Arnoldichthys spilopterus | reverse complement strand
TTAAATGCAGAGGTCACATTTCGTTGTGGTGCTTGAGTGTGTTCACAATGACAAATAGTCACTTTCACTTTCACTTATGCAACTGCTACAGTAGAACAATAGACAAGTGCTACAGTAAAAGCTACAGTAAAAACTAACTGGATCATTATGTTCTGGATGACGTCTGGTCGGTTATTGGGAAGCAGTAGTTCATGTGTGACCACTAGGTTTACGTGCTGAGGTGGGTGCGGAACAGTTGAGTCAAAACTCGGCTGATCTTGTATCTTGTGTTACAAAAAACAAAACAGGAATACATTCGTTTCTTGTCTGCACAGGAAGTGATGCATGCCTGGTTCAAGGGTACATATTATACTTATATTAGTTTATTATAAAATAAATAAACCTGACTATACATCTTTCTTGTATTTTGGTCCATTAAGATTTGTGTTATTTTCTGTACCAAAAACGGTCCTACGTAGGCGGCTTAAGGTGTAGCAGCCACTATACATGAAATATCTCAAAATCTGGCATGTGGAACGTGGTAGTGATGCAGTTCATATATTGGTGAGTTTGAACCTTTACATAATGTTAAATACTAGATTTTAAACACTAGATGTTATTCAGTAGGTAGCACGAGTCCACCAATGAGATGTAGTGATATAGAATGGCTGTCAACATAAATGCTTGTCAAGCTTTTGCACAAAAGGTGCCTACCCTACTTCAGAGGGCACTAGCCTGAATGGACATACCCATCTAAGGACATAAACCTCTTATTTTGTATCAGCCGTGTGGAGCTACTATCGCACCAAGTTTCACAATGACTTCTAAAGTCTATGATATAGATATGATACTGTCAACCTCCCAAACTGACCAGTAGATGTGGTGCCTTAGATGACATGAGGCCCAAAATCAGCAGCCTGTAAACCTACATGAAGTCCTTGGTTGCATATGGTCATAGTAAATGTCAATAAAAGGCTCAAGCGACTAGTTTAGGCTTGATTAATGGACTTACCTAACAGCAGATGCATCCTGTCTTTAACCAGCTCATCATGGCTTTTGCTTGGTGCAGGAGGCCCTTGAGGGTACACAGTCCCTGCAGGTCCTGTAATACTAGCAGCCGACTGAGTGTCCTCAGGTCCCTCAGGGGCCCCAAAGTCTGTGTTGCTGAGCCACAGAGCCACAGCGTGTAGGATGGGAGCCCACGAGTTGCGATAGTGCAGACGTGCAGTATCTATTGTCTCCGGAGTGTAAAAGGCTCCACCTGCACACAGACAGGCATGAGCTTTAGCCCAGAAGCTTATTTGCCAATCCAGTACGCAATGGCTTGGTTTATCATTCAAGCTCATAACATTATTTTCTTCTCCCAAAAGTATTTACCAAGTCAAAGAAGGTTTGGTGATCATTTGGAGAGAACAGCACGTCCTATAGCATTAAAAACCACACGTGGATTGTCTGGCATGGTTTGAGGAAAGTGTGTGATGATTGGGATAAACAGTTAGAACGAATCTTTCTCATTCTGAGACCAATCAGGCTAATATTAGTCCCCAGCACATAGCTACATTAGTCTCACAGCTCCAGAAGAAAACCTGTCACCAACCCAACATTTGGGCTAAGGGAAAATTGGGGTATGTTTGATTTTTTGCCCAAAGATTCCCTTAAAAGAAGTGAAATACAATAAACTAGAGGTGCATTCTGTAAATCCCGCCTGCATCTTGGGAATCCATGTTTTAAAAATGTGTTGCGTGAAAATCTCTTTTCTGTAGGTTCCTGTATTTAACCACTAGCTATCACTTCCCATATTAATCAGTGTACACAAAAACTTGCTATTTTAACAGCTGCCACACTGTTGCCATGGGAAACTGCTTATAGCTAATTGGCAAGTAACAAGGGCAAAGAAACACATTTGTCATCCAAATTCTATAGAAGTAATGTGCCTATTCCTGCCATCATGCAGCACAGGATCTTGATGAAACGTAAACATTTCTAAGATCAATACATATATACATATATTTTAAATATAGTATTTTTAGCCATAACATTAACACCACCTGCCTAATACAGTGTAGGTCCCTCATGCTGCTGAAACATGGTTACCTCCACTCCCCACATGAACCTTGGGTGCCCATGACCCCATGTCACCAACTCACCAGTTCTCATTCCTTGGATCACTTTTGGTAGGTACTAACTACTGCAGACCTGGAACACTCCACAAGACCTGCTGTTTTGGAGATGCTCTGACTCAGTCACATTAAGGCCCTTGTTAACGTGGCTCAGATCCTTATGCTTTCTCCTGCTTCCAGCACATCAACTTCAAGAACTGACTATGCACTTGCTGCCTGATATTTCCCACCTGACAGGTGCAATTGTAATACAATAAATAAATAGTCACTGTTATTGTCAGTGGTGTTAATGTTCTGGCTGATCGATGTATTCTAATTGGCTATACGTTGGCCACTGCGTAACACTTTACTTGAACTCTGGTACAGAACACGTAAACATAACATGTCATGGCAGATGTCACGGTCATATTTCAATCAAAGTGACGCTATTTTGAAATATCCTGCATTTTGAGAAAATCCTACAAATGATTTTGAACAGTCAAGCTGTACCTTCGGGGGGCAACTGGCTGGCAAACTCGGACGGCAGGGTAAGTAAGGCGTAGTCTCTTAGAGCAGCCAGCCACAGCCGGCTCAGAGAGGGCAGCTCTGGCTGCACCAGTGTGATCAGGCTGTCCGGAGGCAGGATGTCTCCTTCGTCACCCATGTCCTCGTCATCATCCTCATTGCTCTGCACGGGACGGGCCGGCCTAGACTCGGCCTCTTTCTTTATTTTCATAGCCACCACGTAGACCTTGGAAGACAGAGACGGGGCTACGTGAGCAGATTACAGGGAACCTATCATTCTGCAGCACCCACCACAAAATCTTGCACTGCGGATTTTCAAATCGCGAGCATGATTGTGTCATAAGTAAAGGCATCCCAAACTGTTGCAGTGCAACCAATCATGTGATGTGCATTCTGGTAGCCCATACAGATGACCGAGCCTTCTAATTGTGAATAACGCAGAAACTAGCTGCTATTTCATGGCTGCGAGATGCTTTTGTCTTTTATGGACATTTTATATATTATTAAATAATAATATCATAATCACAATTCAATCTTAATTCAATAATCACAAATAGCATACCAACAATAAATGCTCTGTTTAATTCCTGCCCTGTTGTCAATGTAAACAGTCTATGGTGAAGTAAATATAAACCCCTGCGCAATAAAAACAAGAATGTGTTGTTTATTAAATCTCTTGAGCTTCTATTTATCTCATAAATATTTAAAGAATAATTGACATTGTATTTGCTGATTAACTTAAAAATATTTTGTAAATTTAAACATATTTTGAACTTGACACCTACAACTAGAGTTGGGACAGAGAAAAATAAAGAGTGAAACGTTTAGAATATTCAAATTACGCCGTTCTGAAACATTCCACAACAAGCAGATGAGCTGTAACAGGTGAGGAGAACATGACTGGGTCCACCAAAGGCTCAGCAATCAAAGACAAGTTGTGACAAACATGAGAGAATTGTCCGTCAGTTCAAAAAGAACATTTCTCAACACAAGATTGGAAAGAATCGAGGTCTTTCGTCATCTACAGTGCATAACATTGTGACATATTCTGCCAGCAGTCCAGAACTGTCCTTTACTGAAAATGTATGGAGCTTCATGAAGAGGAGAATCAGAAAACGGCCACCACGCACTACTGAGCTGAAGTCTTGTATCAAGCAAGAATGGGCGAACATTCCACTCGCACAACTGCAACAGTTAGTCTCATCAGTTCCCAAATAATTAAGCAGTCTAATAAAAATGAAAGATGGCGTAACAGTGGTAAACAAACCTTTATCCCAACTTTTTCCTGAGTGCGTTGCACTGAGTGAGATAAACTCACTGTAACAAAATGTGAGTGAGACAAATAGTGTTGATTAGAGTTAGATGAAACCCTGCAGGAGCGGGTGTGACTGGAACTAAAGAAAATTGGCCCAAACACAGATCTAATGGAAGCAATAGATAAGAACTGATTCACGGCTTAGAAATAACGCTGAAGTCCATGCATGTATTCCTGTTCTTGAGACATTAGCGTTCAGTCATTTTTTTGAGATCTAATCACATTTGGACAAAAACGTTTCAACATCTTTTCCAAGGCTTTAAAATAAAAAAGCTCTAATCATTATAGGGTAGTGAAGGCACTGATGGATACTGAGATTACAGAGGATTTGGACAAATCGTACGTTTGGAAACCTCTGGTGAGATGAAAAGATTTGCTGTAAAAACAAGAACACACCCTCTAAAAGAACATCCCTCTGCACACTGTAATGCACAAGCACGGTTTCATTTTTATGCTAAACTCAGCAAACTGTGCACTAAAAATCCAGAAAAATGCCTTGATTGCGTTTGTTCACTGTAGAGGGTGTGTTAACTTATTTTCACAGCAAAATCAGTGCGTTATTTAACTGGGGGTATTTACGCATGTGCATATGACTGTAAATACATCTGAAATATCAGCAAACAAGCGAGTGAAAATGAAACATCAAATTTCAAAAGGAAGCAACAAGTATTCCTGCTACGTTTCCTCATTTTACCTCGGCCCAGGCTTTGAGCACTGCTAGTTTTTCCATCGTGGTGGCGCTCTCGCTGTACAGCTGGCTGGATGAGCCCTTGCCAGCCTGCACCTTGTCCAGAGAGGACACCAGTAGGTTGTGGACACGGCGCAGGTCATTGAGGTCACTGACTACTCCACTCCCTATCCACGTGCTGCACACCTGGACAGAAGGTGGAAGAGGGATTACAGGGAGCGTCGACATCAGGGGGTTTGCAGTAGGGGAAGGCAACATAAGGATATCAGTACTGTATCAGTACTGCACTACTATACAGTACTAGACTAGCTCAGGCCAAGCTAACTCATACACAGGTACTTTTTTAAACAAACGTTTTCCTCCTTCATTCTTAAAAAAAAATCCCCAAAAAAAACATGAAAATGCAAATACATGCGGTGAAGAGCAAGCCAAACAAACAGGAAGTGATATAACCCTAACTGTAAAGCCATGTTCGCTAATTAGGAGCCTAAAAACGGTTTATATCAGTTCAGACAGGCTAACAACTGTCTTATCTAAAATGGCATGGCCAGCAGGATCTGTAGCTGCCTCCAGATAGTTGAACACATCAAAAAAAAAAAAAAAACTGCACATGTGGACAAAGCCTTAGACAGTCTGTGAAGTCTGTGAAAAAAAAACCAGTGTGCTGAAATTTTATAAACTGCACAGTAAGACATTATTGTCATTGTATCAGGATATGAAATTTGTTTGGTAGCTCTCAGGTACCAGCAGCAGAAGAAAGTATACTTAAAAGAAAAATAGAAAAACAAGAAAAATAGAAAAATAACAATATAAAAGTGCAAAGTACAATATAATAAATTATTCAGTATTGTAGTGAGGTAGATGAGGTGAGGTACAGAGATAAAAAATATGAATTATATATATATATATATACACACACATACATACATATATACACACATGCACATTGTGACATGTCTGAGACACTATAATATGTATAACACACACATGTATACACATAAGTATCAATATATGTAACAGTCTAGATCTGAAATAGTAACTGCAGTTACAGTGCGGTGGTGAGAGATATTCAGTTTAGCGGTTGTTTACAGATGGGACAGGTTATTTACAGGTGATATTACAGTGTGAGGGGTCAGGAAGTAATTTTGTTTGTACAGTCTTCAGTGTTGTGTTGTGTGGTGGGAGGGTATGTAATGTAATGGAGGCCACAGCTCTTGGAAAGAAGCTGTTCCTCAGTCTGATCAGTTGATACGTATTATTCTATCAATGGTTACATTTTATATTATATGTATCAAGTGTTTGATCCTTCATTCTCTTCTTTCATTAATGATTTGTTTCTGCAAATACAGAATAAAAAATAACTGTAGTCATACATTTTCATGGCCTTACATGCACATGCAGTTGGTCCAACAATGGTGGAACAATATGCTGATCTACTGAACTGTAACTGGAGGAGGGGGGTGGGGGGTCTGTGTATCAAGGCCTGTGCAAAAGAAATATATGTTTGTAAAACTCAGCAAATGAACAGAAACGAAACTGCAAACTGTAACGTCATCAAATGTCGTCAAAAGACATGTGACTTGTCTGGGGTGTTCAAATTTTCCCATACAACTGCACTACTGCAAGTAGTGATATTATTACCCACCCTAAGTTTGCAGTCTCGTGAGCTAAACTGTTCTGTTGCTTTTTGTGCAAAGTGTCTTTAAATCAGTGATGTAAGCAGCCAGATACTCTCTTTTACCTCTGTTTACAAACGATTTAACTGACACTGATGCACAGCTTACGCTACTAAATCATCCAGGTACGTCAAGTGGGAGTTTGAAAAGATGGTAGCGTCAATGAACCTCACTTACTTATGAAAGGTGAACCTAAAACAAGAACATTCCATATAAACACACAGTTATAGGCTCAGGCACAAGCTGACAAACGTGTTGAGTAAATCAGTGAAGAACTTTTCGCTGGGACTTTGTGCATCTTACGACATCTCATCACCACCAATAAATCTACTTCTGCAAGGGCAAGCAGAGACACAGCAATCATCACGGGAGAAACGTCTTCATTCCACACGCAGACATGTCTTTACTTAGCCAACGAAACCTACAAATACTTTCGGGCCATTATTCACTTTCAGAATGTTCCTACAGGGATAAAGGCCAGTATAAAGAAACAAGACTAAGCTCTAATGGTAACGCCATACTTCTTACAGTTATTTAGCAATACTTACTGTCCAACCGTGTTCCACATGAATCAAAGGCTACTAAATTCACACTGATGCTGCACGAGAACTGAAAGCAAGTCAGCTTTAGCATTTGGCATACAGCGAAGGTGTTGAGAAACGGCACTGCACAAAAGCAGACAGCAGGACCGGTTTGGATGTGAGAGGAATGGAATGGAATGTGGGGGTAGGGCCCACTGGGTCTGACTTTACCTGGCAAGCCTTGGCCGTGATGTCCGAAGGGGTATCAGGGGAGAAAGCTGGTCTGAGTGCAGCTCCGACCTGAAGGAAAGCAAAGCAGAAGAGCAAAAAGTTCTTAAAAGCATAACTGCCACATAAGAAAGATACACGGCTGGTGGCACAGGAGATGTAAAATCACATCAATCCACAGTATATTTAGTACAGATTTAGGACCGCAGTGTGTACAGTGCTAAGCCTTACATGGTGGCTACATTAGCTCCAAGTAAGTGCCAGTGCAAAACGTCATCATTGTAAGGTTTTTATCATGTCTTTAGAAATCACATCAGGAAATTGTGGTAGATGTTGGAGACTGCGTGGAGAATTCCACATCTTCTGGGAATGCCAGGTTACTGTGCTCCGTTGGCAGGACATTCAGAACCGTAACATTCCATTTGGATGTGATACTGTGTATCTGGGAGACATTTTACCGGATGGGTGGAATAGTTATGATGAGGCTGGTACAAATACGTCTAGCAGCAAGCGAAAAAGCTCACAAGATCACAAGAAAGTGGCTAAAACAAGAGCTACCCACAATGTACCAATGGATAAAAGTAATATATGAAATATACATTACGGAAAGGCTGATACTCACCCTCAGAGTCCAAAACAGGACATTTCCCCAGATGTGGAGTAAATGGACTGAGTTCATTAAACCCGTAAGGTCTGATTTTAACTGATTTGTTTTTCTTTACTGTATTTTTTTTTCTTGGGGGGGGGGGGGGGTATGAGTAAGCATATGTATTCTAGAAGGTAAGAATGTAGAGGTATGTATAAGTTGATATGTGAAGATATATGTCTACAGATTTGTTTTTCCCTCCTTGCTTGCACTGTCAAGGCTTAAAGCAGCTCCCCATGTTCAACTGCACATAATGAAGTGAAAGTGACTCGGTGTCACTGTGAACACACTCAAGCACCACAACGAAATGTGACCTCTGCATTTAACCCATCACATGTGCACACATGGAGCAGTGGGCAGCTACCAACAGCGCCCGGGGAGCAGTGCAGTGGGACGGTACCTTGCTCAAGAGTACCTCAGTAGTGCCCGGGCCGGGACTCGAACCTGTGACCTTTAGGTCTCAAAGGCAGCGTCCTAACCAGCAGGCCTCCACTGCCCGCAAATTATAAAGGTTAATGGATAAAACAGAAAAATGACTAAAGAATGTTCTGTAAACCTTTCTCAAGTGTGTCTAAGTGACATCAGACACAACAGTGCTAATGCTGTGGAAAGTGTAGAATGTGGAATGAATGATTTTCCAAAATTATACATAAATACATATATAAAGCATAACATAAAAAACCTTCAAATACCAAACCTCTCTTGGCTTGACTATGTTTGGGGTTAGATTTCACTGAACTACTTGAAAAATGGACTTGTCTCTGTTTTTTTAGTGTAGTTAAAATCTATGAAATGAAGGTCCAAAAATTATGAAAGCCTCCAGAAATATGGAGGTTAGACGTACATTGGCCTGGTACTGCTCCAAGATGACATGACCAGGAAACTCGGGCTCTGGCACTGAGGCAAACTTCTTAATGATGTCCTCCAGGGCCTGTAGACCAGCCATTCGCAGCTGATTGCTGTGGTCTGTGGCAGCCATGAAGGCCATTCGAATCAGGTCGGAGAGATGCAACACCAGCAGATCACCTGGAACGTAATTGATGAAATTCTTTACTATATTGTTCTATCCAGCAAACCATTTTTTGGTTGTAATACATGGTAAATACTGCATTAAAAATAAACATTGTCTATTAGCTACACATGAGAAAACGAGGCGCACTAAAAAAATAAAGCACATGAGCTGATCAAATTTTACACAAAGCATTAAACAGTAATAATGCACATTTAGATTTTAGGCATGTGCCATGACATCATCAGAAAATCATCTAGATTCACCTTTGGGATTTTTGGCTTTCGCGGTTCGCGCAGCTGCCAGATCAAAGTGAACCTTGTCTGCGTTTTCACAAAGATGAATGATGCGGCAGAGGCAGTCGGCCGCGAACACCCGCGTCACCCAGCGGGGCGCGACCGACGGCTTAGACTTATCGTCTTCGCCCAGGCCCGTGAACATGATGTCATCGTCCATCTCATCCTTCTTCTCTGAGTCTTCCTCCTCTTTCTCCACTTCGAATGTCACGGCACCTCCAACCTCTACAAGGCAACGGAGTGTTAAGATCCTGTAGCCAAAAACTCTGAAGATCAATGCTTGGTCTTCTTTAAGAATCAAACCCATGGTGTACAGGGGATACCTGTGCTGGCAGCCAGGACATCTTTGCACAGTTTGAGCCAGTGAGAGAGTTTCTCCACAGCCAGAGAGGAGAGCATGTGGCCCAGTGTGTCATGGATGTCTGAACACAGCTTCCTGTCTGTCTCACGGTCCAGCATGCCAAAAAGGACGCCCTCCAAACCCGTCTCTGTGATGTTCAGGTCTACAGCAAGCAAGATGCAGATGCGGGAGCACATTCAGTATACACCGAACACCTTACATTAACATCACCTACCTGATCGGTGCCATTCATGCCACCAAAACAGCTCTGACTGTGGTGCACTGTGTGTCGTGAAACCTTTCTATCAGAGTCAGCATTCACTTCTTAAACCACAGTAGCTCTTCTGAGAGATTGGACCAGTTGGGACAGGCTTAAAACGGTGAAATCACTACATTTGATATGTGCGTAGTACTTGTAAACTTCTGAAAACATCTAAAGACGCTGCCCCCGTGACGCCGTGTGAAGCTCCCATTGTGTGACACCGCTTGAAGCTGCCATTGCTACCTCAGTGGTGTAACTAGAGAATTTTGTGTTCGGCCTGAATTCGGATACTCCAGGCCCAAGGTCGCTTAAAACTCTAGGACTCTTTGACCAAAACTTTAGGTCTTTTTGACCGATCACAAACGGAGATGATTTCAGATTACACATCTTTTCTGTGCCTAATCATCAATCAAGGCCAGACTATTCGGCGCTTTAAGGCCCTCTGACGCACAAGCTGGCTGGAATGGTTAACACACACACACACACACACACACACATAGTGATTTCACACATACACGTACTGCGATTAACTCAACGCTCATAACTTTGCTTTATTTCTACGTTAATCTCCTATCAAGGACACTTCAATGCTTGAGGTCCCTTGTTCCTGACTGCTTCCTTTGTCTTTCTCTGCCTGGGATCCCAAATCTTTGGGGGACCCTGTCTCCAGATAGACATCTCTCTCTCTCTCTCTGTTAAATAAAACTTTTAAAAATACTTTACAGTGTAATTCTGACCTCTCCTTGAAGACACGTCGACACTCGCCAACATCAAGAACAAACAGAGAAGTAGTGGTGAACTGTGGGCCAATGCACAAGAGTTTTCATGTCCTTATATGTACAACGTTGTAAGACACTGATACTTAAACTATGTTTTAAAAATGGAATTAAATGAACTAATTAATCTATCTGGATTAGTTTTATAAAGAAATGATTCCTGTAGGGTTACAAATATAGCCAAATGAATATAAATGCAGACATTTTACTGCAGCATTCCAGTGGCACCTAAAAGCGCTGTTCTCCTAAAGCGCAGTAACTACATCAAATATCAATCTAAAATATCCTCCAATCTAAACATCTGTACAATGCCAATATATTTGTAAGCAAACATCTGCCAATACTGATACGACCGCTCATATTATTGTATACCCATTCAAACTAGGACATGCATAAAGTCACGTGCAATGCGCCCATTAGATGTGTAGATGATTATGTACGTAATCTATGCAGTAGGACACATACTGATGGTGGTGCTTTCCTTGCTGTCGCCAGCCTTCTTGGCGAGGCTCATAGCGTACTCGCACACCTCTGCTGCCTCTCTCTGAGCCAGCTGCCGCAAACATGCCACTGCAGCGCGCCGCAAAAGCAGATGTGAACTGCACAGGTGCACCTGCGCCACAAAAAAGGGAAAGAAAGAGGGAGAAACACACACAATTCCTTATTTACAACTATACATCAAACAATCGGCATAGTGGGTTCAAATAAAACCTCTAAACTTCTTATTCTTCAGTTAAAGGTTACATTTATCTCATAGTTCCCTCACACACACACACACACACACACACACACACACACACACACACACACACACACACACACACACACACACAC
>JBBPDA010000081.1:4834601-4852128 GCA_037974385.1 Arnoldichthys spilopterus | reverse complement strand
GGTCTTGAGAAGCTGCAGAATAGCAACAGCACACCAGTGGTCCTTCTGGAGCTCTCCAACAGCATCTGCAGGACATCTCTGAACAGCCATTATGCTCTTTGGCCTTTCTCCATGCTTGTGCTGGAGGGAGTCTGCATGTGGCTTGGGCTCGTCTCGTGCACATACTACGTCTGGAGTATGAAGGTGCCACGGATTGAGCGGACCTCCCAGCTGTTTGTGCGGCGCATGTACGAGTCGGCCTTTATTAATCAGTCACTGCTGTTGAACACCAAAATGAAAGTGAAATACCCGGAAAGGTAACTTGTTTCACTTTACTTACTTTGTTGTGACCTGTTTGACAAAAAGTAGCCTTTAGTCCTGTATTAGGATTAGCTAAGAGGCACTTATGTGACTTACAACATGATTTACCTTAAATTTGCAATGTATTTTTTACAAATATGACAAATAATGGTTCTAGACTGAATTATTCTGTGTAATTTGCTGAACCCAGAGCCTCTGTAGTAAAGTAATCCTGTTTGAATCTCGCAGTAATATAGTAACATAATAATATAGTCCTCTAGTCAAAACTTCTTTCTATCCTCAGAGGGTTTAATTTCATAGAACCATCTGTTTAATGAATGCTTGAGATTTTCTGGTCTAAAATTTAGGAAAACCCCTTTCTGATGATGCATTATTAACATGTATTGTGTGATTTTAATCATTTGGGGGTAATTATACTACTTTTTTCCTGAATTATGAATCAGTCCACCTAATTTGGCTCAAATGTATTTTATACATATATTTTTTGTAGCTTTGACAACGAGGAGAACTGTATCATTTATCTCTGTGCAACAATGTGGCATGAAACATATGACGAGATGCTCAAGATCCTCACTTCAATGTTCAGGTATAATTTTAAGTCTTAATTTATTTATGTATAGACTGTATAATGTATATATATATACTACTATCACCAATGTCAACTTGCTTTGGTTTTAGGCTGGACAGGTACAGAGGTGATCCAAAAGAGGAACACAAGAATTATTTTGACTTTGAATGCCATATTTATGTCGATGATGCTTTCCAGCAAGACAAAGAAAGTGGAAAAACGCTTGTGAATTCATATGTGGAAGATCTGATGAATGTTGTCACAGAGGTGTACAGGTAAATATTGCATGAACATTAGTAGCTACAAAGTGTAATGCTGTATGTGAGTCTCAAAATAGTTTGTGTGATTATCATCAATACTTGTCTAAAATTTGATTTTGGGGAAATAATTAAGTGAGAAAATATATTCACCTCTTTCAGAGTGTTCACAAATAAAGAACCGGATGAAGTCTCTATCATTGAAACTCCGTATGGTGGACGGCTTGTGTTCGTGCTGCCAGAGGGAAACATGTTGTACATCCACTTGAAGGACAAACAGCGCATCCGAAACAAAAAAAGATGGTCACAGGTGAGGTGTGAGAACATAACATTTAACAATTACTTTAAAGGAGATTTTTGTTGTAATTTAACCACCTTTATGTCACAGCACAGCATTCACTTAGCGTTTTTTAAATAAAAATCATATGGAAAGGCAATCCAGGTGTTTCTCCCTCATCCTTTTGCCCTATGAGCACTGGGATAAGTTCCAGCCCCTGAATAATGAATAAAGTCCAGTGTCTGGTGAAAGAATAACTGACAAAAAGAGAAATTTTCTTAGGAGGCAAATAAACTGAAATCACGTCTATATGAAAAACCTAATCATGGAACTGAAGAAAAGCTGTACATGGAAAGAAATGTCTTAAATTACTTAATTTAAATTTGTTAAATTGTTTCCAATTTAATTCAATATATTACACCAAACCAATAACATTTACTCTCTTTTGGCAATAATCATGTTGGTCTCATATACTACAGTCATGTGGGACTAATGTACACATTTGAATCAGGTAATTCAAAACAGTTTTTCAGTGTATACTATAATGGTTTATATAAGCTATAAAAATAACAGAAAAGAAGAATCAAATCCAATGTATATCAATATATCTTATAGTAAATACTTTTTTTCAGTTTTCACAGCCACAGTTCTATATAAAGAAAATTAATAATTCTGTATCATCACCTTTAATTTTTATAAGCCATATACAAATGTTTAAACACTTGTGACGTGTCGCGTAACACGTGGTCCGTTGTTTTGGTTTTCCATGTGCTCCCTGTCTCATGTCTGTGTCTAGCCACACCCTTGTCCCACCTCGTGCACCTGTTCCTCTTTTCTCATCTTCTCTCCATCAGGTGTTCCTTGTTTCATGCCATTATTTAGTCTAATGTGTTTTCCTCTGTCACTGTTGGTTCTTTATCACCTTGTCGTTGTCGTATGAGATCACTCTGTCCTTGTTCGGATTTACCCTAGCCTTGTCATTTGTCATTTATCGTTTTTTGTGAGTACCTTAGTCTTGTCGTCGTGTTTGTTTCTTAGTTCCGTATGTTCCCATTTGTTTCTGTTTGTTTCATAGAGTTTGTCATTTTGTTTAATAAACTCCTTTTGTATATATCTCACTGCACTTGTTTCCAACACCCAAATTTGTGACAACACTTCTGGTAAAATATATTTTGCCGATTTACTTGACTACTTATATTCTGTAAATATGTATTTTTTTTAAACTAGCAAAACAAAATATAAGCTGGGTGAATAAACTCTTGCATCTGATTGTGATAATTCAGTTAGTTTAAAAAAAGTCCTTTTTAACATATTTATTTATTTTAAGGTTTAACACATTGGAACATGATTCAATATGTTTTCTTTTTAGATAATGTATATGTACTACCTGCTGGGCTGGAAAGGATACATGGTCAAAAATCCCCAAAAAATAACAGTGAGCTCCCTCTTGTGTTGTTTTCAGTACTTAAATAAACATTATACAGTAAACAGACAATGAGCAGATTTTCTGTGTTATGTTACCGACAGCGTCAGAACAACCCATGCCGAGCAAGTCTCATCTCACTGGATGGACAGGCTTTTCTCCTGCCAAACTATGACAATGACAGTAAAAGGAAATACATATCAGATGAGAACACATACGTCTTGGCACTGGATGGAGACACAGACTTTCACCCCTCTGCTGTGATTTTACTGGTTGACCGACTTCGAATGTATCCCAATGTGGGGGCTGCTTGTGGAAGGATTCATCCAACTGGAATGGGTAAGGTCTATGGTCGCACTAGGTACATTCAGTGTGTTACCATAGTATAACATAGGCTTTCAAGCATTTTGGTGCTGTTTAAAAATTCATGTAAACTGCCAAAGTAAGAACCTGAATTGTAATTGTAAGATCCAAAGCTGCAAACTTTTCTATTGGACACATTTATGCTATTGCAGGGCCAATGGTGTGGTATCAGAAGTTTGAGTACGCTGTGGGTCACTGGCTCCAGAAGACAGCAGAGCATGTGTTTGGCTGTGTACTTTGCAGCCCTGGATGCTTTAGCTTGTTTAGGGCGTCCGCTCTGATGGATGACAATGTCTTGAAGCGTTATACCACCAAGGCCACCAGAGCTTCTGAGTACGTCCAGTATGATCAAGGTAACCAATTATTTCGCTCATTTGATCTGAATTGGACAAGGTAGTAATTAATCACTGCAAGCCATGTTTTATTTTATGCTGGTTCACACAGTGCTAGTGTAGCGGGGCGACCAATGAGAATTTTATGTATGACTACGCCATCTGGGGATGGCGTCCCAGGAAATACATAAAAATTGGAAATACCAATTTTAAAATAAGGACACACAGATCTGTGTAATACATACAAGCTTTGAGACAGATTCCATTAATCAATCATTTTTCACAAACATTAAAAACAAGATATATAAAAGGGTTAAAAGTTCCCCACAATTGCTCAGTAGTGGGTCAATACAAAAAAAAACAACAAGAAAAAAAGGAAAAGCAAATCAAAACAGACCAGGTGCCTCCCAAAGTTGGCTCTTACCATTTATAAAGTTAGTAATACAGACTGTGCTTAGCTAATAAAGTATTAACAACGAGGATACTGAAGGTAACACGCTCAACCACACTAGTGTCACCACCACACAGCACACAGTGAAGGGAAACACCACCACCCAGGACCAGTCAGCCTAAAGTCCTCTTCCCTGTATTACAGAATAAACAACAAAAGGGGCATCAGCCTGATTCATAATTACAAACTCAGAAGACACATACAATGAAAGTAAATTACACTTGCAAACATAATAAAAAAAAAGAAAACATCCAACACAAGCAACCGTGGGGAATGTTGCCTCGGTAATGCCACTTTAAGCAAAACCATCAGTCAGACAAAGCAGCAGTGGGGAAGGTTACCTCGGTAACACCACTTTAAGCAAAACCGTCAGTCAGACAAAGCAGCAGCGATGTTGCAGCTCACACCGTTCACGGCGCCTGCAACAAACAAGCACTAAGCATGAGCTACATGGTAACAAAAACTAGCTTCCAACTTAGAATTAAAACACATACCCCAGTCTGGAAGCAGGCACTAGAATACTGATTACCCTGGGTCAAAAATCCTTTAACGCGATCATACTAAAGAGGAACAAACATGAATGAGTTAGCAGCTAAATACATATAACCCAGCTAGCCTAACCTAGCTTAGCCCTCCATCATACCTGGAAGTTACCATGCAGCATCAGATACCAATCACACCCCTCCGTGCTGAGCAGGCTGTGAATGTAAGCATAACTAATCACACACTAAACGTGACCAGCAATAATCATTGATGTGAAAAACAATCCTAAACTTACTCAAAATTAAGCCACGGTTGATGCTACACTATGCCCCAGCCAGGGAGAGGGGAAGAGTAAACGAGTCAGGACCTCAACAGATGTTCCTATTCATGCCATTTTATAGCAACCCCAATCAGGTGAAAAGTCAGGGGGCAGGTGGAAAGGGAAACAACCCTCTACCAGATACGGTCAAACAAAGTGCAAGGGTTAATAATAAAGCACAAAGGGTAATACTGCTACACTAGGTAAAGTTAATTTCTTACTAATTACTGTAAGCCCCTCAATCATCCACCTTGGTCCACTGAATATCTGTTAACCTTACTTACAATGCTTTTTCAGGTGAGGACCGCTGGCTGTGCACTTTGCTCCTCCAGCAGGGTTGGAGAGTGGAGTACAATGCTGCCTCAGATGCCTACACCAATTCTCCTCAAGAGTTTAATGAGTTCTACAACCAAAGACGCCGCTGGGGTCCATCTACCCTTGCCAACACTCTAGACCTTCTACACAGTGGGAGAGAAACTGTAAAGAGGAACTCCTCTATATCTATGCTCTACATATTCTACCAGATCTTCACTGTGGCTTCCTCTATTCTTGGACCTGCTTCTGTCACCCTGATGGTAGCAGGTCAGTTCAAACCTTCATCAGAAATAAAATTACTGTAGTCAAAGCAATATTGGAATGCCCAGTTCTAGGAGAAACTTTAGTGTAATACAGGCTTGCACAACTCTGGTTCTGGTGTACCAGTATCCAGCCCATGTTGATTTTAAAACCTGATTTTAAAATCAGGTTTTAAAAAGGCTCATTATTTGTTGATTTTTAACTGCATGTTGAATTTTTGTAATGTGGGGCACTACATATTTTTAATGAGCTCTCTAGCAATGTAACCATAAGTTGAAAGAATACAAATCCTATATTTGTCCAATTTTTAAAATATGAAATTATACTGAAAAAAATAAGTCACTGGATCAACTTTATCCATGAAATATCTGACATTGCCTGAATGATGTTGCACTGCTGGTTTATATCATATCAAACTAAAAACATGATACAACCAACAACATATATTAGAAAAGATAGTTATATTGAAGAAATTTTGCATTTTTAATTGCTGGAATGATAAATAAAACATTGTACAACAGATTGGTTTTACTTTTTTCAGTAAAGAAGCATGTTTTAAAAAAGAACACATTTTGAATTTACTTGTGAATATACAAATACATACAGTTGGCTCTTCAGAGCAAATTACAACCTGTGGTTTTGGTCCAAAATATCTAAAACACACATATTTTATGGTGGCCCAGGACTTAAGGACTACAAATTATGATTTTATTTTTACTTACATTATATCATAAAGTTGTTCAAGGAAATAATGCCATGAGCAGTAATTTAGTTATAATAAATTATCTGGATTCGAAGCCAAGTCATAAACACATTTCAACACTTTATTGTTTTCATGTCAGAAAAGTTTGAGGGCAGAGGACTTATGCAGACAAGTCACGTTTCTTGCCATGAGGAACTTGCATTGATATGACAGAATGTAGGGTTCTGTTCTCTTGATAAAAGATTTGTTCTTTCATTTCCCTTTTAGGTGCTTTCCAGTTTGTGTTTTCTCTCTCCGGCACTCTATCCATCATCATTGCTGTTATTCCTCCAGTCGTTTACATGCTCATTTGCTTCCTGACCAAAACCAACTTCCAGCTCACTATTGCTGCCATTCTGAGTGTCTTTTATGCATTCCTAATGACAGCAGCCTTCTTCTCCATTATTGGTAAGTGTTGTCATTAGTTCAGACTTCCATGCTGAAGAACAATGTACTTTGTATCTGTATGTGATGACCGACCAATGACCTGATATATGATTTGTTTGAGACTAGCAGTAAAATCCACCATACAAAGGATATTAGATTTCCAGCGTTGTCTCACCTTTCATTATAGAAAATACCTTTAGACTGAGGAACAGAAATGCACTACCAAAAGGGGAAAAACAACTAGAAGCAGCTAGCTTGTTTAGGTTCAACAACTACTTTGGAACTATCAATACATTAGCACGATTGATGTGACCATGGTGATGTGTCGCCAAGACTCTCAGCTGGCCCAACACGGTGCAATTGCATAGACAAGGCCCTCAACCATCCTCTGCTGGCCTGGCAGGCGCTAACCCTTACAGGGAGGTGTAGGAACTGCTTCTATTGGTTTATATCGGAATTACAGGAAAACATGGAAATTATGGCAAATGGAGATTTGGTTGGACAATACTAGACTGTTCCTTTGCTCTGGTTAAAAATAAACCTTCCTTCAGTTGAACCAGGTGTGTTAGAGCTAGTTAAACACTGTAATCTTAAGCTAGGCAGCCCTACTTTAGACCAACCTCCCATGACATTCTCATTGTGCTAACAGGTGACATGGTCAATGAAGGCACTTTCATCACACCTACTGGGATATTCCTGGTCTCCATGGCTATTCTGTACCTGGTCACAGCAATACTTCATCCTATGGAGTTTGGCATGATCGTCTACGGCCTCATGTACTTCATCTGCATTCCTAGTGGCTACCTCCTTCTTACCATCTACTCCTTGGTGAACATGAACATAGTCTCCTGGGGAACCCGAGAGTCCAACAAGGACAAAGAGCAGAAGAAGCATAAAGGAGTTGTATGCAACCGCAACTGCAAGCTCTGCTGCTGGGACGTTAACATCCACGTAACTCAAGAAACTGAAAATTTAGTCCTTCAGCAAATCCAGCAGGCAGTTAATCCAAACACTCCAACTAACCAAACTGAGATGAAGCAGATAACAACACAAGAAAGTCAAAAACACTCTCAAACTGACAAGCCTACTTGGGAAAACAGCAGAAATGTTTCTGAGAAAAAAAAAGACACCAAGCAACATCTCTCCAAAAACAAAGACCTGGATACAGATTCTGAGAAAAGGTAGAAAATGTCACTGTGTAATGAATATAGCAAATGTAGTTGAATTTTTTTTGTACAAATACACTTTTTTTCTCCTAGTTAATAATAGAATTGTACTATTTACTTACAGTGAGGATGAAAGCAGCATTGAGAAAAAAGTGGACACTTTTTCTGATGTCGATGTAGATGATGATGATGATGATGATTACATATATGATGATCAGGCTGAGGAGGAAAAGGAAGTTATCCCTATGAGTGGTACGTTCCAAAGCAAACCCCCCTTTATGTGTACAGTATCTAGTAAAAAATAACTATGCATGCTATTAATATATGAGTACTTTGTAAAGTAGCAAACTGTAGCTATACTGAGTTGTGAGGTTATTAGAAACTACCTTGTATATAAAATAACTGTCCATTTTATTTAAAACACTCAAAATGTAGGTGCACATTGCACACTTATTTTATATTTATGTTTATGACGTTGGGCGGCATGGTGGTGCAGTGGTTAGCACTGTCGCCTCACAGCAAGAAGGTCCTGGGCTCGATCCCTGCGTCGGGTGCCTTCATGTGCAGAGTTTGCAAGCTCTCCCTGTGTTCGCGTGGGTTTCCTCTGGGTGCTCCGGTTTCCTCCCACTTCCCAAAGGCTTGCAGTAGGTTGTTTGGATACTCTAAAAAAATTGCCCATAGATGTGAATGTGTGTATGAATGATTGTCTGCCTATATGTTGCCCTGCGATGGGTTGGCTTCCTCTCCTGGGTGTACCCTGCCATAGGCCCACAGTTAGCTGGGATTGGCAAATATTGGCAAGTATAGCATTAGGAGTCTTGTCCAAAGACTCTAACTGATGTGTTGTGGTGTGCCTGCCTGAGCGGGGTTTCGAACTCCAGTCTGCAGTGTGGAGGGCTGAGAAGACATCATTGTGTACTAGGTATTTAAAATAACTGTATTATGGAAAAATTTAGGACAGCTTATTTGATAAGAGGCCACATTTACATATATCAGTCTTAAAGGAAGAGTAACAAAACAGCCTGTTTAACGGTTTAAATATGAATGTTTTGGCACATAAAACCATACAAATGTTTTAAGAAGACCCCAGCGAAACATACAAAAGAAATACAAAAAACAATGCATAGTATGGGCCAATTAAAGTTTATCATAAAAGGAATCCACAGACCAACCTTTATACACAATGGTTGTTTTTTTTGGCTAGACTAACTATTTGTTAATGTTAGCTCTGGTACCAACAAGGAAGGTGTTTTTACCCTCACCTTCACCCTCTTTAATACAGTGCCTACATATTACCTACAGGTGACAGAACATTATAAAAAATGTAATATTGTAATGTAATATTGTTCTGTGAAGAAAGTAAGTACACTCTTAGACTCTAAGCTATTTTCTCCTTTAGCAAAAATAAATTCTTGTAGAGTTTTTCCATAATTGTCCACCAATGTGGGCAGTGGAATTTCTTTTTTTCACGACATTATATCAGTCTGTTTTTCTTGTTATTGACTCTCGACCTTCATTTCCACTGACAGACTGGGTTCAACCAGTGAAAGAGGAATTTCTGAAGAAGCTCACCTATGCAAACCTGAAGAGGAACCTCCAGGAGCAGATCAAGTACACTCTAAGGAACAAGAATGAGGAAGACCTGTGTGAGGAACTGGTGCTGATGCTAACAGACACTGTCAATGACGAGCTGAAGGACAAGGTTGGCCCAGAGGACATCCTGTCTGACAACCAACTGGAGGGGCTGCAGGACGCCCTAAATGAGTCAGCCAGGCGCATTCTAAAGACCAACCATAAGAAGAGGTTGGAGGCAAGGGTCAAACGAGCTATTGAAAGAACCCTAGTAGCCCCTCAGGTCGAGAAACTGAGTGAGGTAATGATGGCTTTGCTGTTACAGTTTCATTTTGAAACAATCTTATTTTAAAAACATGCATTTGTAAAAATGAGGTGTCTCTACGCCTGATGAAAAGAATTTATAGAAGAAACATTCTTGGTTCCTTAATGAACCTTACAGTGAACCTTCACATATCATAAAGATTCTTGGAAGTACCCTTAAGTTAAAGAACCTTTTTATAATGTAAAGGTTCATTATACCTTATAAATATTTTTTTTTTCCTGTTAAGCATTTTACAGTTTTTGAAAGACTTTGAATTTGTATTGTTCACTTGAATCAATTTTAAATAATGAAGTCATTTTTAATACCTATTTCTAATTCAGATAAGTGATGGACTGCTTAATTTCTACTATATTTGATTAAATTATTAAGTCTTTTTACTATTATTTGTAATTCAGATAAGCAATGGATTGCTTGATTTCTACTGTAATTGATGGTGGTAGCCCTAGTATGATATCTCTTTGCACAGTTACATGCTAGAGGCACCTTTTGAGGAATATCTCTCCCATTCTTTAGATCTCCACCAGAGTATTGCAGTCCAAGAGATAAGACTAGGAAATTAATAGATATATAATAAGTGTATTATAAGTAAGTGTAAGTGTTTATTCTTGAATCCTTTTTCCCACACTTGACCAGGATGAGAATGACTTCTGGAAAAAACTTTTAGAGCGCTACCTGGAACCCATTAATGATCCAAAAGCTCACCTGGAAGAAGTGGAAAGGGAATTGAAGTCTCTAAGGAATAAGGTAAATAGCTTAACAATGGCTGAACAACTGTTCTCAGTGGATTGTTTATAAAAACATGTTTCTCTTCCAGGCCGTATTTCTGTATTTCATTGTCAATGTCCTGTGGATTGTGGCCACGTTTTTCCTTCAAGCTATTGGCAATGACGTGATTAGCATCGAGATTCCCAAATACTTCCCCAATGGCACTCTGTCTGATGAACCTTTGAGGGTGGAACCCCTAAGTTTAATGTTCCTGTTGTCTTTTGCCATTCTTCTGTTGATCCAATTCTTGGCTATGCTCTACCACAGGTACAGTATAACTCTACACTACAGATAATAACAGTAATTGCTGTTTTTAATGATATTTGGGGAATATCTTGTACTAACCCATGTGTTATTCATGTTTTCTGTAACAGGGTGTACACCCTCATCCATGTATTAGCCTACAGAGGTGCAGAGAAGGACTACACGGAAAAAGATGAGGTGAGTAACAGTCCTTTGAGATTTAAGATTTTAAATCAACTAAACTAGTAAGATGTACACAAATTATTGCTTTCATGGTTTTTAGGGTATTTTTGAAGACATTACTGTTTTTTGTCAAACCTCAGAAAACAAAATGTAATAATGCTTATCATGTAAAGTAAAAATGTATATTGCCTATCACAAATTTTATGTGCATGTTTTTGAATGTGTTTTTACATTTATTGATGCTGTATGCTTCTTTAATGTGTTAAAAAAATTAAAAATAATGTACTTTGATACCTAAATAGTTTACTTAGACTTAAAAAAGACCAGGAATAGAAATGCAAGATATTGGGAACACTTACAATATGTGTTCTGTTTTTCATATGAATGTGACCTAAAGTTTAATCTTAAATCTTAAAGTTTAACTCCTAAACATAAATGAAGAAAAACTATTTAAACAAATGAAACAGCAGTTATTATATTTGATCATGTATTTAATGGAAAAAAATGTAACCAATAACAAAACTGTGTGTGGCAAAAGTAAGGGAAGACTTAGGATTATCATGTAATGTGAAGGTAAAAACAGAGTCTTTTGTTTTTAGTTAATGGGATGACAATCAGTTGTGAGCCAGCAAAGCCTGACACAACCAATTTGTGAATGTGTATCATGCCTCAAACAAAAGAGATGCTGAGGACCTTAGAAAAACAGTTGTTGATGTCCATAAAGCTGAAAACGGTTACAAGACCATCTCTTAAGAGTTTGGACTCCACCAATCAACAGTCATACAGATTGTATACAAATGAAAAGAATTCAAGACCATTGTTCTGTTACCTAGAATTGGCTGAGCATCACATATGGCAACTGCAAGGAGTGTAATAGTCTGCGAGGTTACAAAGAAACCCAGGGTAATGTCTAAACAACTGGAGGGCTGTATCACACTGGCTAATGTTGATGTTCATGAGTCCACTATCAGGAGACCACTGAACAACAAGGATGTGTATGCCAAGGTAGCAAGGAGAAAACCACTGCTCTCTCCCAAAAATATTGCTGACTATCTACAGTGTGCAAAACATTATGTGGCTTACATGAAAAGCATTACATTTGGAGAAAGAAAAAAAAAGAATTCCAACATAAGAACCTTATCCAATTTGTGAAATATGGTGGTGGGAGTGTTTTGGTTTGAGCCTGTTTTGCTTCATCTGGGCCTGGATGGCTTGCCATCATTAAACAAAACAAGATAATTCTAAAGGAAAATGTCTAGATTGTCTGATGTGCAGGACTGATTTCGTGTTATCACAAATCTTATTGCTGCACAAGGGGGTCACACTGTATACCGAAAGCAAGAGTTTACATACTTTTGCCACAGGCACGATTTTCTTTCAATGAATACATGACCAAATATAAAATATTTTGGTTAATTTGTTTAACTAGGATTTTTGTCTACTTTTAGGAGTTGTTTGAAATTCAGATGATGTTTAAGATTACATTCATATAAAATATACAGCATTTTAAAGTGTTCACAAACTTGCAAGCACCTCTGCATTTCCTTAAACCTGAGTATTTGTTTTTTTGTCCAGGATGATGAGCTGATGGTCCTGGAGAATCAGCTCACTAATGGAGTTGTCATCACTGGTGAAGACTTTGAATGAGGAAACAAGACATTTCTGTGGAACTGCACATTTACGTATTTGCACTTTTGGACATCAGTGTTTCACAACAAATAACGCTTTTATTTGTACAAGTTTTATTGTACTACCTTACATGTAAGTTAGTAAAAAAACACATATTGTAATGGTAAAAAGATGCATGAAACTGATTCTTAAGAAAATGCTACATTTACAGACTACAGACACTTTCACTGGGTGGTCCCCTCAAGTGTATGTCTTTAGTACCTTTTAGTTACTTTTTAAACAAAGAACATAACTCTCTCATAATTCACTGCAGTGGCATTGACTCCATACTTCGTCTCAACTCCAGGCTTATTTAGATATGAAAAGGTATAAACATGCACTTTTTATTCTGGCTGGTACATTTTTAACTTCAATGAAACATTTTAATTGTTTAGACCCTGAGGGATGAAAATGTACTCTTTTTCTGACAGTGTACAGACTCTGTGTAATATTTAACGCTTTACACTTGACGGTCATGCTGTTATTGTTTTATTCAAAATGTAAATATTTGCTTTCTAAATCAAAGAGGTCTCAGTGTACGGAAAGTAAGTATTAATCATTAACATGCAGGCAGTGGTGGCAAGTTTTATGACTAGCCTTCACTTTAAGGTATAAACCGTAAACCTACATAACACCTGCTAGAATGTGCTTTCCTATCATTATAAACATAAAAAGTAACTAAGCTGTGACAGGAGAGAGGGCTGGGCTGGATAATTTTTTTCTTCTGTTTAGTTTCTTACAATGTTTTAGCTTGTTTCCAGACACTAAAACACAACTGTATCAATACATTTTCAGCCACTGAAAACCCAACCTGCTTCCAGAATTTCCATTTGTTTACATTCGTGTGTAGATCTGTGCTGATAAACCCCCACCAGTAAGTTAGTAAGTTTATAAAGTGTAAGGGAGCATGAGTAATAAAGTTGTCAATATATGCAATTTTCTTCATGAATAACTGTATTTTTATTTCAATAAACCAAAATAAATAAATAAACATTAATGCATTTTATTTCAATGAAACATAAATTGGCATTAGGCTATATATCATCAATGAAAACATGAATGGAGCAATATCCTTGGAGACACTAGAGGAGAATTTAATCTCATTCTTTAAGAAACAGGATTTTAAGAGAAGATTGACATTTCAACAAGACAATGACCCTTATCATACAGCAGGAATAATTCCAAACAATTTGAGTGAAGATGTCTCCTGAACTGAGAGCCTTTTTAAAATCTTGCCATTTTTCATAGGGGTAATGTCATGAATTTTGCAATTAAAGATCATTTGCCAGGAGGACTGGCCAACACTTAACCACAGTGCTGCAAAAAAAGCTAATTACTTCTTACTGAGACATGTCAAAGTGGTAACTGCCAACAACAGCAAACACTGATATCATTAGAAAATGAGGTGTTGTTCTTATTTATAATAATTTTTATTTTATATATTTACTATAGAGAGAGACCAGTTACAGACCAGTTACACCAACCTGACTATAGAGAGAGACCAGTTACAGACCAGTTACACAACCCTGACTCTAAAAACACAAATGAGTGGATGGGACTCCACTAAGCACTAGGTAACACTGATTTACTGAGCCCTCAGTTTTTTTAGGATGTTTGTTTGCTTGAACCCAAAGAATTGTGAACTCAATGAACAGATTAAGAAGCTCTGCTGCCACTATTAGCAATGTTTGAGTAGCAGAGAGAGACTTTAGCCATATTTCAGTGGTGAGGTTGTGGGACTCTGAACTGCTTAGTGTTGGTTTTGTTTACTAAACATTACTTAGAAATTAATCAGTATTAACATACATGGCTGTAAGGGTAGCACCTGCGCTAGACCAGCAGAGGGTGACAGGCTTTGCCCTGTTGCTGTACTGAGACAGGCCAATAGAGGGCAGCAGTCAAAGTCCCTGCTGCCATACATGCTCCACTGCTATGCCTTTCAGTGCTGGAAAAGGGGAGACAGACCTTTGTGGAAGATCACTTGTGCAGATGCTCTAATCAGGTTGTCTCATTGGGTGGGGCAGATTCCTTGCTGTGGGTGTGTTTGGTGTGCTACACCAGCAAAAGTCATGTAAACCACCCTGGACTCTTGCTGCTAATTTGGCTTTTGGGTTTTTTCCCTGAACCTCCCTGTGTACCCTTCTCTCCCTCTACCCAGCAGTCGGGTCTATAGAGTGATGCTTGTGAGGCACCCCTCTGAGGAGTCATTCTCGTGTTTCTCTCGCTTGCCTTTTAGAATGTTTTGTACTGTTTACTAGAAGGTGAAAGTTTGTTTGTAAAATGTTGTGTTAAATTTGATTCATATATAATTATATACTCTGCTGTAAACTTGAGACAATAAACAGACCGTAAACTCGCTTCCACTGAGGTTTCATGCAAAAGAAGTAATTATTATAAAAAGTCGACAAAACTTTTTGTGTATGGTTTGTGATTCTTATTTGATTGAGATTTTATCCATTTTGGCCTGCAGTTGTGTGATGTCATGCATGCAGTAGCAGAAAGGCAAACCATTAACACCAGGCATCAGCCACATATCAGGGATTTCTGTCTGCAGTGATTTTGTGAGGTGGATGCAAAATGTCCTAATGACCTGCTTAACATTTGATGAGTTATTCAGCACAGTAAGACCCCCATATTGACTAAGGGAGCCATATCCAACCAAGAGATGGACTGCCAGCTCTTATACAGTGATGAAGTTGCACTAGACTGTCTCTAGAGGGCAGTAGAAACTCATCTGCTTTGAGAAGCTGACGTTATTGTAAAAGTCTCGTCATAGTTTTGAATGTATTACTCTGTTCTCTCTCACTGCTGAATCTGAATGCACATGCACTTAAAGTGTGAAATTTGATGCAGATGGAGAACTACATACTGAGGAGTGAATCAATTTAATGATCTGTTACCCAGTGCTTAGGGGAGTGTCATCCACCCCTCAGAACGTCTCTACGTTTTAAAAAGTAGGCAAGTTGGTGTAAGACATACGATCAGGTCAGTGTAACTGGTCTCTTTATATAGTCAGGGTGGTGAAACTGGTATGTAACTGGTCTCTGTTTATAGTCAGGTTAATGTAACCGATCTCTCTATATTGTCAGGTTGGTGTAACTGATCTGTAACTTGTTTCTCTATATTGTCATTGTCTATATTGTCTCGTGTTGTGCCTGTGTTTGTTTTCTTTATTCAGTAAAACTGTTAGCACTCGCTCCTACTTCCAGTTACACACCATTGCAATCTATATGAAGAATTTGGCAGGTCTTGATAAAATTATCTCCCATTCCTTTTGCCAGCCAGCTGTGCTTGCATCCTGGCAGATTGCTATTATAATAGCAGATCTTCCAGGAAGAAAAGCTTCTTAGCTGAAAAGATGAACCTGCTCATGTACAAGATGAAGGTGTGTGAGCAGACTATGTATGGGTATAGCAGAATTCCATCAAAACTCCCTGAATCTTGCCACTAGTGGTCAAATAATTAGGCCCATCCAGTTTTATATGTAATTACAGTGATTAAATAATTATGAAAGATTACGATAAACCTTTAATTAAAAAATCTTGATGAGCACATTGTTATGTACCAAATTCTTCAATTTCAACAATGCAGAGGAAAACACAGTCTCTGGCACCTTTTAGAATAATAGATATATAAAGATAAATAAAGATATATATATATAAAAATAATTGAATGACAATGATTTACAGATGCATTTATTAAATTGTTTAATTGTTACCTGGTGTCTCAATAGAAGATGCATTATATTACACTGCTAGGGTAAGGAAAATGTCCACTACAGGCACATTTAGTGAAAGTGACTATTTGTCATTGTGAACACACTCAAGCACCACAACGAAATCACATGTGCACACGTGGAGCAGCGGGCAGCTATCAACAGCGCCCAGGGAGCAGTGTAGTGGGACGGTACCTTGCTCAAGGGTACCTCAGTAGTGCCCAGGCCGGGACTCGAACCTGAGACCTTCAGGTCTCAAAGGCAGTGTCCTAACCACTAGGCCACCACTGCCCACAATTCAGCCCACATTTACACACCTATGATCTGCGCTTAAAATGAAAGAAGCTGAAACTGCCCATTGTCTTTAGTGCCAAATGATGAGCAACAGTTACCTGACATTGTCCGAGGCTTGAGAAACACTCTGGAGTGAAATGGGCAGAGCAAACTATTAGCTTTACATTAAAGTACATTGGGATCCTGTTAAAGATTAATATGAGCCACACCTGCCCACTGTTTAGTTCCTTGGGAATGGTATGAAAACTGTGTAAATGCTCCGCACAGCCTGGAACAGCACATTTGTGTCCATAGTCTTAGCAGCATGTTCAGATTGTGGGCTGGACTATGTACATTTTGGGGCCCTTAATATTGCCTGGGCCTGAATATTACATAATACCAGCGGTTTGCTGGGATTTGCCAGGTCAAGCCAGGTGTTTTCCTTTTGCTTTGTTTTCATTTGAAGGAGGCACTGATTGTGTTTGAGGCTCATGTACCAAATTCTCCTTTTTCAACAATGCAGAGGAAAACTCTCTGGCACCTTTGAGAAGCTCTGCTGACACTATTACCAGTGTTTAAATAGCAGAGAGGGACTTTACTCACATTTGAGTTTAAAACAATGCTGTAAGCTGGGGTTTTAGACCAGGACATAAATGCAGGAGAGCTAAGGGACACTGCTACCCCACGAGGGGTTTGAACCTGCACTGCCATGTTTTCAACGCGAACACACTATGGCTCACTCCACCGAGAAGGGGAGGGAGACGCTGAGAAATTAGACAAGTTAGGAGGCCTTATACAGATGTAAACAAAGTGCGGTTTTTGCTAGTGTACGCTGATACTGTAGCTCTGTGTTAGAAACAACCTATGCTGGGCCAGCCCTGGGGGCTGCCGGTACAGGAAGCCCCATCCATGCGCTAACGCTACAGATGCTTTAGCTCTCTAAAAACCAGTGTGTTATAACTTTTGCTAGCTGCATATACACAGTACTGAGCATGTTCCTTAGGGCTTAAATGGTTGACTGTAGATAAATATATATACACACGTGGACAAAATTGTTGGTAGCCTTCAGTCAATGAAAGAAAAACTCACAATGGTCACAGAAATAACTTTAATCTGACAAAAGTAATAATAAATAAAAA
>JBBPDA010000081.1:4804903-4824624 GCA_037974385.1 Arnoldichthys spilopterus | reverse complement strand
CTGTAAAGCTGCTTTGTGACAACGTCAGTTGTAAAAAGCGCTATACAAATAAACTTGACTTGACTTGACTTGACTAGGTCAAGGCAGTGGGGTGGTCATGTTAAAAGTTTGAATTTAAATTAAAAATCTGGTACTCAATGAAGTCCATGATGCTATTTATCCTAACTAGGGTCTCAAAATATCATAATTCCACCACTTTACTTGGAGGATGGGGTTCTTTTCTGGATAATCTTGTTTTTTACACCAAACCCATTTTTAGAGTTTGTTGCCTAAATGCTATATTTTTGTTTCCTCTAACCATGGTGGTTCTAGTCATAGTTTCTGTACATTTGTACATTTGTATTTAGCTCAAAGTAAGACATTCTCTGGACCCCAATATGCTAATATTTTCAAAAAAATGTTTGCCCTTTTAACCATCCCCCTCACTGTGGAAAGGGGGTAAAATAAACACGTGCCCTTCTCCTGGCCAATGTACTATAGCAGCTCAGGTAAAACTGCTCTGATTGTTTGAAACTTTTTACTATCACTTGAATAGTGGCAAATTATAGACATGTATTTACTTTCTTTAAGGTTATTGACTGGTTTATGAAGTTAACACACTGTGCTCTCTTTTTGTTGGTGTATTGACATTCGAGTGGTTGTGCTGCCTTATGCCCCAGGATGACCTCATGTCAGTGCATCTTTCTAGGTCTCCCCTTTAGTTATGCTGTCCTAGCGAGTCCTGCCAGAGCACCTGCCTGCACAATGTACATTGTTCTTAATCACTCGTAACATTTCAGCATCTCTAACGAGCTACCCTGCTGAGATACCAGTGATCCTGCCCCATTCTGCTATCTGGACCAGCTTGGCCTGCCCTGATACCCTTTTACTGGTTTGAAGTTTTGCTGCTTTAAACCCACTCACTCCTGCTGAGGAGCCCATATGAACAGCTCTATTTGCCAAAGACCAGATCTAATGTCATCATGGCACCTGTACACAAGAAACTGCTGCTACCCATTTATACTAAGAACTATTATTATTATATATATATATATATTTTTTTTTTCTTTTCTCTTGCTTGTTATTGCTATCTGATGTCAACCAGAGGAGGATGGGTTCCCCCTTCTAAGGCTTGGTTCCTCCCGAGGTTTCCTCCTACTGTTAGGGAGTTTTTCCTTGCTTATGTCGCCTTTGGCTTGATCTTTGGGGGCTCGGACCCGGTTTCTGTAAAGCTGCTTTGTGACAACGTCAGTTGTAAAAAGTGCTATATAAATAAACTTGACTTGACTTGACGTTACTTGACTATTCTCTAACCATCTCCATATTGATGAATGACATCGTGTTTATACACCAATCAGTCAGAAAGTCATGGAGTAAGAGTTCCTGAACACTCATGTATAATTTTTTTAAATCAAAATTTGTAAAGGGCCAAAAATTTATGATGTGGTATTCTTAGAAAAAATGTTGATGAGCTTTTTTTCTGGGACCAAATATGTTTTAGTTTAAGCATTGATTTAAAAAATATTAAAAATATAAAGAAAACATAAAATGTAAGATGTATGTCATTTTGCAGCAATAACTGTAACAAGAAGCTTCCAGCACCTGTTAATCAGTCCTGCACATCAGCTTTCATGAACTGTAGTCTATTTCATCGGAACAGCAATAGTAGTGTTGCTTGAAAGTCTAACCCTTTCAAATTCTCTTAAAGTTTACGTAACCTAACCTAACATTATAGCATCTTCATCAAAGTCATAACAGTAGACACAGAGAGCCAAAAAAAAAAACAAATAACACGGCTATATACTTTTCTATTTACTTGAACAAAGAGATTAAAAATGAAATGTATTGTTGGCAAAAGTATGCAAACCTCTAGAATTATAAGCTCAGTATATCTGATAAAAACTTTCAAGAGGTCAATTCAGCAATAAAATGTAAGTGTAAAATCCCACCCTATATATAAAACATGAATTATTCACTATTAGACCCTGGTCTTTATTGTGTAAATGTGTCAAAAGAGATCTGCAGCTGCTGATGCTTATCAAGGTGAAAGTGGATACAAAACAGAGGTGTTTGGTCTTACCCAATCCGCTGCCTGACAACAGAGCATTCAACACCACTTTTACTCTCCCCTGGAGTGGCCATCCAATATAACGCTGGACAAGAATCATATGCATGGAAGGAAAGATTGCAAATACCCTCCAATATTAATATTGCTGCCTGTTTAATGGGTGATCCAGAAGAATATAAAAGTATATGGACTTTTAAGGTATAAACAATATTTGGGGCCTGAATAACAACATTATGTTTGACCACAAGAACCTCACCGCAGTGATCACAGTGGTCACAACTGAATAACTTTGGGCTGTTTTGTTACCAAGGAGTTCATGCAAGAAAGTTCATCATCAGTGTTAAAGCAGTTCCACAAGCTACAATTTGCCAAAATTACATTAGGTAATTTAAGAGCTTGATGTTCAGTTACATGTTAAAGTCAATGCTGTTAAATGGGGTAACAGTTACTTAAAGCAGTGATTTACATTCTGTTGCCAACACTGACATTTAGCTAAGAGAAAAAACTAAGAGATTCTGAAAGAGTTCAAAGTTTCAAGCACAACTGTATTTTTTGCTGAAACTATTTGGGCTATTTGGGTGAATTTTGAGATCAAATGCTTGTTAACAACATTAGCCTGCAGCAGATCTAAACCAAAGAAGCAACATTTACACTCTAAACATGTCTTTTCTTCCAGCTATCTGGCATCAGTGGAAAACTGTGTAAATCTCATTTTCACATTTTATAGACCATTATTTAAATATTCATTCATTCTCTAAATCTTTTCTTCCATTTCAGGTTGTGGGGAAGCTGGAGCTCAATCCCAGCAGACTATGGGCCCAAGGCAGGTTACACCCAGGACAGAAGGGACAACCCATCACAGAGCAACATTCACACTCATACCTAAGGGCAATTCAGAGTATCTAATCAAACTATTGCACGCTTTTGGACAGTGGGTGAAAACCAGAGGGCCTGGAGGAAACCTATGTGAACACAGGGAGGGCTAACTCTACACAGAAAGGCACTCCTGGCCGACCCAGGACCCTCAAGCGCTGAGGCAACAGTCATCACCACTGTGCCGCCCTATTTAAATATTTATTTACATTTACATTTATTCATTTGGCTGACGCTTTTATCCAAAGCGACTTCCAAGACGTGGAGCAGAGTAGTGGGACAGTGAATGTCATAAGAAACAAGAAACATTTTGGGTCCTAATGGAGGTAAACGTTGATAGCAACTGAGCACTTCTATCCCCAAAATTCTGACCAAACAAGTATGGTGAACAAAACTCAGATGTGTAATGTGGAGCAATCTAGTGCTTGTAATGTGACCCAACTGAACCAAATGACATAAAATTTCAAGCTTGGATGGGGAAAACAGCGTGAAAACAGTGTGTCAACCTGCTGGCATGGTGAAGCCTATTAAAACATAAAGGCCCATAACTGCACAGATATTTGTACCTTCACCGCTCATAAAATCCATGTAAAAGTGATCCCAGGACTCTGCCGTTGGCAAAACTGGATTCTTGTTGGAGAAGTGATAAAATGAGACCATGGTGTCCTTTGGGTTGCGGAAAACAACCAGCATCTAGAATAAAAAAATTTATGGAGTACTGAAATGTACATACTTAACATTAAACACTGTTTTATTACTGTACCACATGCTTAACATGCGAAACATCTACAGCGTCATTACCCGGGGCAAGGTGGACTTGCAAGCTCTACAGGAAATGACTGCCATCTTACATAACATGCTTTGCTTATTGCTTTTTCTAGGAGGAAGTCACTTTGAGCTTGCACCAGGTCACTGTACCACATGCCAGAACTTTGATTAACTTCGCTTTGACCTAAAATCAGTATGTACAAACCTTGGTTTTCTTTTGATAGAAGGTGGGTGGAATGTTGTCAGGATGCATGTGGGTCCCCAGTAATCTTGGAGACGGGGCCTGCTGAAGGAACTGCAAAGGGAAAGCAGAAACTAATATTAAATGGGTGGGGAGAAACCATACCTGCAAACCATACTTCACCACTCAGACAGCTGGGCTTTAATATTTGGAGTCCCTTCGTGACCAAGGTATGGTCATGGGTTCAGGCACACACTGACATAAAACAAGGCTGTAACCTGGTCTGAAAGCTTGTTTACGATTTATTTCTCAAATTTGCAACCCTAGGCATGACTACCAATGTGCTGTAAATGCCTATTGTAGCACCTCACCTCCTATCACACCTATTATTACACTTTTATGGACCATGAGGCTTTACGTCAGAAACTTTATTGCACAATAAATGCGTAGAACAGATTTCTGCATAATTCAGTAGTTGAGACATAAACCGTTTTAAAATTGTTTGATGCTAATTTTAGAGAAACATACCCATTTTTTTGCAGTGGTAGTAATAGGAACCAGAAGTCACAACATCTACAACACAAATATAGCCATTTTGCATTACTACATGTCTTTAGGGTGTAGTGGTAATATAAGGATAAATCTGAATTGGGGGGTTTGGGGTTTGAGAAAGTATGTTTTAGGACAAATTCTAATTTGAAAACCATAAATTCATCATAATCTCATGCATCAGGCAGTGTATGCCTACGGTTATCATGTGATAACTTTATGTGAGGGAACTTTTAGAAGATTTTTCATACATGTGGTTCCTATCACCACCACTATGAACAATTATGACTTGGTAAGTTTCAAAATAGAGTTTTTCACATCAAACCCCTTCACATCTTAACGATTTATGGAGACGTTTGGTGGGGAAAAGCCCTTTTGAAGATGAACGGTAGACGAGAAAAAAACAATGGCTTATTTGATATCTCATGCATTCATTTGCAGTTGGGCAAATCTAGAAGGTCTTCACTTACATCATCCAGTATGACTCAGCAGAGACATTTCCAGGGTGTTGCAGTCAATTTGTAAACATAAAAAACATTAGCCATAAGCTTCTTACCTGCAGTGCTTCTGAACCGAAGAATTCTATGAGAGGGGGCATCTTGGATTCTACTTTCACTCCAGTGGTTGCAGATATGATTTTGCGTAGCACTGCGACCATCCAGTTGAAACCTAGGGGAGAAGCCCCGATCACATTCATTCTCACCATCGTTTCTTGTTCTGCTAGGAAGTTAGCAGCTCCACACAAACATGCCTTGTGTTTAAATAATTCACAACAAAACACATGGTGTTGCCATTTACCAGCCTCCACAGTCAACTGCACATAGTGTCAGCAGTGTTCTTTGGGTGGGTGAGGGCCCATAAAAAAAACAAAAAAACAACAAAAACTTGACATCTGTTATAGTTAAACGGAGTGAGTGTCTGTACCACAGCAGGCCCCTATCTTCCAGTGGAAAGGGGGAGGTCAAACAGCTCTGTAACCCCTGTGCAGGCCCCACATGTGAGGGGCCCACTCTGGCTCGCCAGTGTGGAGAGGCCCCGTGTTTAATTTTACATTCCCCTCTGGCTCTTATCTGTCATCTCCGCACACCGAGCTGGTCGCTGTCAGCAACCCTAGCATACAGATCACATTCCTCAAGCTTGTAGACTAACCCTACGTACACACACATAAAGCAGGTACTTGATGAGAGCATACCAGCATGCTACCCATAATGCATCTTCAGGTTTTCTACCTATACAACAGATATTGTGTCATCGAACACAAGTTGCCGATTTCTGCTTTTTTAAATCAGTCTTGTTTACTAGGTTAATAAATGCGAATGCAAATGATATTTGCTATTTTTTTTGTAGTGGGTTTATAGCAGTACTCGTACATTTGCGTTGAAGGAGATGTAAATACACATCAAAATCATTGACTTTATTTAGTCACACCATGAAATATGTTACATCAATATTTTTGCCAAAAGAAAATACACAGAAAGAGTAAATAGTGTTGACATATAAATATATATATATTTTTATTTATGTGCAAATGGAAGACTATTTGCACATAAATAAGACTAAGAATATTTTAATAAATGTATTTTTGGTCAAGCATGTTTTGAGTCCCCATATTTTATTGAAAGCATTCAGTTTTACTCAACCTGACTGTTGCATCACTGCCACTTGGTTTCAGTCAGTTACGGTCAAAATCACTGTGTCTTTAACACTTTAATGGCCACAGCAAGAAAAAGCAATTATTTTGTTTCTTAGCATTTTATAATACTTGATGTTTAGTTGTTCTTAAACATAGGTTTCTATCAAACACTCGAGATTTCTCTTTATGGTAAAACTCTAAATGCATAAACTATATATATATATATATAAAAATTATTAGTAAAAATCAAATAAAATTCTTGGATTCTCTTATGACTTCTCAGAGAAATCAATAGAACTTGATAATGTTAGTGCAACAGAACCACCTGCAACTAGCATTCCCTTGTCTAATGTCTGGTGAGGAAGCTCACTGTAAAATTAACATTTTATATCAGGTCATCAGTGGTCATCAGGGGAAAAAATGCTTTTCTATCTGATAATAAAGTTGATCTCTCTCTTATCAATTCATAGTTGGATTAAATTTCATTTTTTAAAATTTCATTTAAAAAAATTTTAATGGATTATCAACTCCCTTCAATTGCATTTCCCTATGACTTCCTATAGAGACTACGGAAAAGCCCCAAAAGCTGTTTCTCATTAGGTTCAGCTTGAGGTGAAGTGCATTTCAGCCAGCATGCTGGAGAACTGCATTCTTTACACTTACCGCATTTTGGATAGGCCACCAACATTATATCATCGACCCGAGCCTCTACAGTCTCCAGAGCTTTGAGGTTCTCCTCTGGGCTAATGATTACTGGATAGAGAACTCCGTTGTACCTGTAGAGCTTCTCCTCCTCCTTCATTTTTCTAGCCAGCTCCATATTTGTCTGGATCCTGGCTTGCAAAGTGGAGTTCATGCTTGTATCCTGTCCTAAGGCACCCAAAGTCTGCGTCCCTGCTCTCTGGTCCAACAGTTTATGCAGCTGGACTTCCATAAATTGTGCTTTCTCAAAGTGGGTGTGTGAGAGAAACCCACAGCATGTGCTAGTGGGTGTGTGGTAGGAGGAGGAGGAAGAAGAAAGTTGCTCCCTCCTACCTCCCATGAAATTAGCGTGAGAAGCAGGCGGTTCCTGGTTGCTGCTGGAGACGTGTGGACGAGCTGGTTTCCTGCCCATGATGGTGATTGATGGACTGACAAAATGTTTTGGGGCCGGTGCGTAAAGCACACAGCAGGACTTTCATGGACAGTCTTGAACATATACAGGCAAAAATGGTCCTGCAAAGTGATTGCAATGATGAATCGTCAGCGTAGCTTTTAGAAGAACCTTTTTTTTTGTAAATGAAATCTGTGATTTTGAAGAACCTCCATTAAGTGTCGGTTCATTCAAAGTTAATTGCAAGGCAAGAACCAATTAGGAACATTTGCATTTTATTTAGAAGTGGAGATGTCTTTGCAGTTCTAACCAGCAGCAAGTGTTCAATTGGGAGAAGCAAAGCTAATTTATGGACAGAGGCAGAAAGAGAGGACAAAGGATGACGGAGAGAGTGATAGATGCAAGGGCCCATATTCGGCCCACTCTTCAATTCCTCAACCACAAAACGGTTACTGAGTCCATAACACTCACTGGAAAATACTTTTTAAGAACGAAAGCTCAAAACCCAGCCGGAAGATTGCTTTTATCAGCTGCCATGTTCTCTGTGTGATATTGATCTTCTTATACTGACATGAGCAGAAGCTTCATGCTGGTCCTGGCGATGGAAAGAACCAAAGGCTATACCCATTCAAATTCAGTAACCTCCTCAATGCAGTTCCTCAATGTCAGTTGCTGAACAGTTGTGTTACAATGTGACCATTCATGACCATAGAAATGGCACAGGCATCTTTCTCTCTCTCTTGGCTTGCCTCCATTTAGTATGCAACATTAAGCGCCAGTTTTGTGGACCACAGTTCTGCTTTGGCCCTAATTAACAGCCAATACATTTTTGACACAGTCCTTTTCGCTGCCAGCTAGCGCAGCTAACACAGGTTCTGCAAGAATTCTGGTGGAGCGGTGAGGATTTGCTGAGTTTTTGTAGCTGCACGATGAGGCTTAGCAGTGAAAGACCGCATGGGGCAATATGGTGGAGTGATGTGATGTGTTTTGACTGGAACTATTCTAACGCCCAAGCTCGTTCCCATTGGAAAACAGTGTCCGTGCACTCAGCCGTTATCTTTCAGCTGCCGTTACAAACTATCCCTGCAAATGTCCCATCAAACACCATGATTTTAGAGTAGACGTCTTTCTTGCGTTTGGTAGATTTCTAGATTTGGTAGAACTTCTGCAGTTACCACTCAGTTGCAGTTCATCGAAACATGGATCTGGATCAAAATGTAAAGTCATACGATTTTGTGGAATGAATAACATCTTAGAAAAAATATATATGATTCACCCCAGCTGATGATAGCCATAGTCAACATAGTCACATGACTGCCTAACGTGAAGCATCCCTATAGAGATAACAGTGACACATGGTGGTAGCTTATAACACAGCAGCACAGTACAACAATTTAAAAGAGAAACCAGAGGAAGCTGTTGTTGACGAGTATAAAGTTTTATCTTAACTACAATATGTAAATATTAACAACAACAGTCTTGAAATTGTATAGTTTATGTAGATTTTACATTAAATGAGCAGTTCTGAGGTCCTACTCTACTCTAAAAGTAATGGAGCCAAAGGAAGCATTTAACAATTTCCATATGTGCTATCAACATGCTTAACTGCACCATCCAGCAGTGCTACAGTACTCCCTAGTGTGATCTTTTCCAGTTTAAAGACCACCTTTTGATGGTGTCTTAAAGGCAAGCAAGTCGTTGTTACAGTGCAGAGAAAATGACTGAATTCTGTTAAACCAAAAGATAGATCCTAAATAATTTAGCATACATTAAGGCGGGGTTCACCCAGGACAGAAGGCCAACGCATTGCAATGCAACACATTGACAGACAACCAGTCACACACTCACCTACAGGCAGTTTAGAGTCTCCAATTAACCTTTTGCAGCCTTTGGACAGTGGGAGAAAGCGGGTCACTCTGAGGAAATCTACGTGAACACGGGGAGGGCTTGCAAACTCCAGAGAAAGGCACTTGTGGCCAACCCCGGGGATTGAACCCTGGACCTTTTAATATTAAATAATGTAATATTACTTTATTTTTCACTTTTATTGTATTATATAATATTTCTTTTAGCAACAGCGTTAGCTAGATCAGGTATTGGTAACAATGGGCTGATCCATGGAGCTGAACTATTCAGTTCACTTGTCATTTTGTGTTTGTGTACATGCACTTACTAACTGTAATTCTTCTTCATTTTTAAGTTGTTGTTTTTTTTACCAAGCTGTTAGTGCATGATTATTTTTTCAACAATAAATGATGTAGTTAATATTTTGTTCAACGAAGTCAGTCCTGATGTTTCCTTACACATAAAAAACTGATCCCAGTCTCTTGCACACAGTGAGACACACAGCTATTAATTAAACACTGCTATCGGATTGGTACTCAGCATTGGCCCTGAGTAATTTTAAGATCCAGGATCCCATTTTCAGTGTCCATCAAATGCAGCAAATCTTCAGCTACTTTTCAGAGTGGAGAGTCACCAAACTGCCTGCCACACAAGAGTCACAATTCTTTGTGAGAACTGAAACTGCTGTTGGAAGTGACCACTGACATGTCACTAATGGCTAGCAAATTCACCTCAGGGCGTCTGGCTGTGTTGCCATACATAGTTTGTTTACTAGCTACCTCAAACATCATTCATTTCCATTAAGTCAGTTTAATATTAATAATTGTAAGTGTTATTATTTTTAAATATGTTTACAGATGCTCCAATACACAGGAAGAAACAAGAAACACTTATGTTTTGGTAAGTAAGTCATTAGATTGATGGACTAAGTAATGTTAATGAGTTTACTTAGCTGGGGATAAATGTCATGTTTTGTGAACATTTATAGGTCTTTTGAGAGTCAAAATACAAAACACAATGTTTTGGATTTCGCCTGATCTGTACCTCACTAAATTCAGGAAGAGTTGACAAGCATGTGGATCAACTTGAATACTAGATCACTCAACACTGATGAAAGTGGACAGGATTTTTCTGCAGGTATTGGGATGCAGCCAGATCATGTCAAAGAAGTGAATGATCGAATCGGTCATGTACCAAACTGCTTATTACCACACTGAATACTATGTAAACAATAGTGCACCATCAGCATTGTGTTCAATGGGGTAGTATGGAACGTATAAAATGGTGTCGTTTGGAATGCAGCCTACTTAAATCCATTTATGTGGTGGTTTATTTAACCCTAATGTAATGTATTATTTTTTTCAGGTTCACACTGTTTTTTCACTTTTACTTAACCTTTTTACATGCACAAGCATTCACATTGTCTGGTTTCTGGATAAAAGCCTTGGTAGAACTTATATATAAAATATAGAAAATGTTATCTATTAATATGTATTTTTTCAAACATGACTTGGAAACAAAGTAAAATACATGAAAGAGAAAAGTATGTGTATCATGATTTCTACACACCTGTACTCCAGTGCCAGCAGATGGTGCTAATGTGTCCTCGTTGGGCCTGCGAGGAAATCCAGGAAGACGGAAACCGGAAGCGGGGGTCCCTGCTGTAAACATGGCGATGGACGGTATGTCCACGTCTCCAGCTGGACTTTCGTACCACAATGGCTCAGACTTTTATCCGAGAAAACTGGGTCCGAAGCCGGACGTGGTGCCGTCCGGTGTAACGGAGAGGAAAGTCGGCGGCGTAGATAAACCTGACATGGTCGCAGTGGACGTTATTAACTTCAAGGACTCGGGTATGGCTCAGCCTGCAGCGCTAACTGCTGACTGCTAACCAGTCTGCCTGACTTCCTTCTCTTATTTACATTAGCTGTGCGCCATCACCATAGAGCTGTCATATCACTGTCAGACATGGAATTCTCATCGTATAATCGGAAAAAAAGTTGTGTTTTTAATCGTTTTTCTTGAGAACTTAGACTGCTGTTGGAAGTGACCGTTGACACGTCGCTAACAGACTAGCAAATTCACCTAAAGGCGCCTGGCTGTGTTGTCATGCATGGCTTGTTTACTAGCTAGCTTGCCCTGGTCCAAGCCCAATAAAAGTCGTTAATTTCCAGTCGGTTTAATTTTTATCATTTTAAATGATATTGGCTTATTATTTTTTGTATATGCTTACAGACACGCCAATACACAGAAAGAAACAAGAAACGGACACCTATGTTCTGGTAAGTCACTAGATTGATGGGCTAAGTTATGGTTCTGACTTTACCTAGCTGAGGAAAAACATCACACTTTGTGAACGTTTATGGGTCCTCTGGAAGTTAAAATACAAAGCACTGTGTAATGGATTAGGCTATTAAATGGTGACATTAGCAGGTTTCAGTGTTACACTTTTTTGGTAATAAATGATGGTACTAGATGATGGAGCTGTAGATGGGACTCTTTGTTACATTTTCTTTTAAAATGACACCAAATGAACATTACAGATCATTGTAAACCTTAAGAGACATTTCCAGAAATTAAGTGTATTTCTGTCTCTTTTATTTATTTATTTTTATATATACAATGTATGTGCTGTATGTATCAAAACAGTTTGATCTAGTTATTGGGGATATTTTCCAGTATGCAATCAAAAAACAAAAATAGCTGATATGTTAATTAACATGAACTTTTATTTAATTGACTGAAGTAGAAAGAAAAGATTTTCAGTAGTTTCACTTACAAGCTTATTTGTATTATCTAAATAAACATACATTTAGAACTTGATGGCTGTGACACACTCAACAAACGTTGGGACAGAGGCAGCTTTACCATTGTGTTACATCACCTTTCTTTTTAATACCACTTTTAAAATCTTTTTGGAACTGAGGAGACTGACTAAAGTAGTTTGCAACTGAAAAGTTTGCCCATTCTTGCTTGATATACGGCTTCAGCTGCTCAGAAATCTGTGTCTGTTTCTCCTTTTCACGAGGGACCATGTATGTTTAATATGAGATAGATCTGGACTGACAGCAGGACAGTCAAGCACATGCACTCTGTGTCTATGAAGCCACACTGTAGCCCCTGCCAAATGTGTTCTGGCATTGTCCTGCTGAAATAAGCATGGATGTCCCAGGACGAGTTGTCGACTTGTAGACGGCAGCATACGTCTCCTTAAAATCCTAACATACACCTCAGAGTTAATAGAATCGTCACGTACGTACATCTAACACATGCCATGGGGACTGATGCACCCCAATATCATCACAGATACTGGTGTTTTTACCTGTTCCTGATGGTCACCTTTGGAAACATTCTGAAATATGGACTCCTCTGACCACAGAACATAGATTCACAGTCTTTCGGTATGAGCTCAGTCCCAAAAAACGTCCTGGTATTTCTGCATAGAGGTAATATATGGCTTCCTCCTTGCATAATAAAATTTTAGGTAGCCTTCTTTGATGCAGCGATAAACTGTGTTTACTCCCGTACTCCTGAGCCCAGGTAGCTTTATTTATCACAGTAGCTTGACCGTTTTCTTAGGCAGTGCCGTCTGAGGCCTCGAAGAAAGTTTTTTTGTGAATGAACCGGAAGTCTTGAACGAAGTTTTGGTGGTAAGCCTGCGTGTTTTGTGATCATTCTGTGTTGCAACTGTCCTTTCACCTAAGGCGTGTGTGTTTGGAGCTATACCATGATTGTAATTACATAGTATACCTGTATGTGTATTAGGAGGAATTCAACTCATCAGCTTATTATTTACTCCTACATGAGTTAAATTTTGTGCAGTGGTGGCCTAGTGGTTAGGACGCTGCCTTTGGGACCTAAAGGTCGCAGTTTCCAGTCCTGGCCCAGGCACTACTGAGGTTCCCTTGAGCAAGGTACAGTCCCACTACAGTGCTCCCCGGGCGCTGTGGGTAGCTGCCCGCTGCTCCATGTGTGCACATGTGATGGGTTAAATGCAGCGGTCACTTTTCGTTGTGGTGCTTGAGTGTGTTCACAATGACAAATAGTCACTTTTACTTCACTTTAGAGTCTTCTGTTTATGACTAAATCTCCCATCCTTTCAGTGAAGAAAAATGCAGTAATTACCCCTTTACACTCAGTTTTGCAAGAGAAGTGTGTTTTAAACTTTTTTACACTTAAATATCTCTTTGCATACCATGCTCTTTGTTTTCACAAACGACTGGGGAACACTTAGGTGATTGTAGGGTTAAGCAGTTTCATTGCAAGACTTTTATTGATTTATGGTGCTGTATTTACTGCCAAAACCTACTTCCACTTTTTAAATATAGAAATCACTAAAGAAACTCTTTGAAATATAAGTGAAAGTGACTCTTGTCACTTTTAAGCACATTTCTAATAGCTTTTTATAGGCATACCGAGACCAAATAAGCACTGACCTACTGTGAGTGCCCATCCTTGAATTTACTTTTGCAGGAGTTGTTTTGTAGGAGTTTCCAATTTCTTTTTCACCCAAGCCCTTTTTTTTTTTTTGCAAAAAGGAGTAAATAAGCAGTGGAAGCCTAGTGGTTAGGACACTGCCTTTGGGACCTGAAGGTCGCAGGTTTGAGTCCTGGCCCGGGCACTACTGAGGTATCCTTGAGTAAGGTACCGTCCCACTACACTGCTCCCCGGGCGCTATTGGTGGCTGCCCGCTGCTCCACGTGTGCACGTGTGATGCAGAGGTTACATTTCGTTGTGGTGCTTGAGTGTGTTCACAATGACAAATTGTGAGTCATTCACAAGCCTTCAGTGTTGGATATTATTGGCCCTCATTCACCAGCTGTTTTGAAGAAGAAATTTCCCACCTAACACAGTTTTTTTTACCAAGATTCTGACATTCACCTGTGTTTTCTTATTTGGGATTGGATCTTGGGTAAGAACTGCTTCAGCAAATGCTGAAGAGCTCATTCACACACATTTGAGCAGCAGCATGTTTGTGCAAAATATTTGTTTATGAATCAATCTCACAAATTTAAAGAAAAAAACAGAAATATGTTGGTGAATGAGGCTCATTATAATGAATCTCTCCCATTTAAAACCTGTCAGTATTGGAGAACATAGGATACTTTAGCCCTTGCCATTTTGAAAACTGCACTCTTTAATATCCTGATTTTAATATAAAAATTATTTTCAGACTGTAGTCTGAAGCAACTTCACGCCTTCTGTTTTGCTTTTGGACTTAACTGTAACGTTTGAAGGTCCAGACCAAACAAAGAAGGTGTGAAAGCACCTTTAGTTCAGTCTCTCTTTGGATTTTCTGTAGCACAGTGGTGAATACATGCTTATGCTATATGCTTATGCTAATATGATCTTATGCTGCATGCCTTTGTTGCTCCAGGGCCGGTTAGGTTTAAGAATATATATCATGGACACCTTTCACATACAGGTGCACAGGACAGAATCAGGGTTTCATTCCACATAATTTTTTCAGTTAACTGGGAAAAACAGTTCTAATAGTAACAGGGAAATTTGTACTAATTTGTAATAATTTGTACTACTGTGTTGTCCAGAACAGATTTCTTTAAGCCCTTTATACTATAAAGCTCTTTTTCTGCTTCTTCCTCTTCTTCTTCTTCCTTCTTCTTTGTGTGTGATTATTTGTCATTGTGAACATAGTGCAGCACACTGCACCCCAATGAAATGTGACCTCTGCATTTGTTTAGTTTTTTTTCTTTTTATTCTTGTTTATTCTTTTATGTCTTTTATATTCTCTCCTTTTAGTGCAAGTGTAAGAAAGATTTGATCTGTCTGTGTTTGTGTTTGCAGGTTTCTTTTATCCATCTTTTGTCCATCTGTGTACCTGGCCATTTCTGGCCATCTGTTTTACTCACTGCCATGATTGCAATATTGATATTATACACTAGATGGTGGCATTGTGTAGGGCTGTCTTCAGGAATACAGTCAGTCTGTTGACAGGCTGCTGGTTCCAGTTCATCTGCATGGGGAGGAAAGGGGCTTAGCATAGTTTACATTATAGTATTAGTCATTTAAGTCTATGAGACATAATGCTGCTATAACTGAACTAATAAAGGTGGATATCGGTCCATTTCAAGATTGTTCTTATCATTTTTTGCTTGCTTTTTCTTGCAGGGCACCATCCACCCCTTCCGAAAGACGCACAAGTCCATCTTGGGAAAGTTAATTCAGGAGTTCAATCTAGTTGCTTCAGATCGAAGGGTGAGTTCCTTGTGTGGTTACACCCAAGCAGTTGACGTTATACGGTTTTTGTGCTTGTGGAGTATTGGGCTTGAATTAGTTTTAGGTTTACAGTTTAAGCGGTTTACTTTACCCAGCAATAAAACTAGACCAATGCTAAATGATTGGTTTAATCCTTCCATCCTCAGCCTGTTTTCCTAGAAGACACCAATGTTCTATAGGTAAACTGCTGTAACTACTTTGGCGAACAGGTTTTAATGTGGGTGGGCTGATGATTTACTCAAGAAGGTTTTAGGTAGCGATGGCACAGTGGATTAGATCACGGGGTGTTGGAGTGGGGGTTTGGTTCTAATCTACTTTTGCTCAACACCAGGGTCCTGCTTTACAAACAAACCAGGATTGGATTACACCTCGTAGATTAGGGAGCAAACAGAGTTCAAGGTGGGATCTGTAAATTGCAATTTTGTGGGGGTTGGGAGCGGGGTCAGGATCAGGAGCCTTGTGCTCTGTATCCATGCTCTTCGACTTTAGTATGCATTTGACTCTGCTTGACGTGGTCATGAAATGACTGAAAATGAATTCATTCGTTTTAATTAACTAAATTGTTGTTCTTGTATATTGTTCAGTCAATGAAATTATGGGCAACGGCCAGATCTTTTGAAATAATGTAGATAGAGTTATTTAGCCATAGTAACACTATACATATGTGTGGCATAGACCAAACACAGCTTTTCACAGAACCCCATAGAACCTCATACCACCTGTGAAACATGGTGGTGGAAATGTTACAATTTTAGGTCGCTTCGCTGGCTCAGGGACTGAGCAGCTTGTAGCCATCAATTTAACTCTGAATTCTGCATTATATCAAAGACTGCTTAAAAATGAAGTAAGTCAATCAATAGAAAAGTTGAAACTAAACCAGGGGTGGACCGTTCAACAAAATAACGATCCTAGGCACACTAGCAAATCACCAAACAATGGCGTTTTTTTGTAACCCGGTTGAAATATTATGGCAGATTTAAAAAGCACAGTACATGCAAAAAAAAACCTCAGACATCTTGAACTTAACTGGAGGAATTTTGCCTGGAAGAGTGGTCAGAAAATTCGGTGATGTCAGAGACTGGAGGACAATTATTCAAAATGCTTAAAAGTTAGTTCTGCTAAATGGGGCAATGTTAGCTTTTGAGACCAAAGGTGCACATACTTTCTCCACAGAAGAATATCAAATATTTTGATACTTTTATTGAATAAACGATGAAAATTTCCTTTTAGTTTTGGTTGAATTACACCTTTATTTGTAGGCACTATATTAAAGAGGGTGAAATTGTGGTTTGTTAATATATGTTGAAAAAATTTCAGTGGTGTGTTCTTATTTTTACACATGACTCTGTGTCATGCTTTTCTGGGCATGGATAATGTCAGTACTTCTCGACTGACTGCAAGTAAAACGATATACTGATAATACATGTTTAGGCGAACAGCAATCATCTGCAGAATTATCCCAAAACAATATTAAGTGTGCAACACTGCTGATGATCGTTCTCTGTGCTCTGTAAAATATGTGCTGGTGTAATTTGTTAGTTGATGTGATGTTTGTGTCACTTGTAACTATGTGCAGTTCTTTCTGCTGTATACAGTTTTGTACTATCAGTAGATTTGTCTGTATAAATGGCCTGGTCAGTTCAACATTAAGCAGTGTAAATTATGGTCATGGGAAGGAGCACAACAGAACAACCATTTGCAAGATTGAGGTTCTATCGCTACATATTGAGATTGATGTTTTTCACCATGTTAAAGGGTCCATACCATGTTCCTCTTATTAAGAAGGCTTTACATTGTGCCTTCACCCCCCCCCCCCATCCATACAGTCCATATATGGAAACAAAGCTTTAAAAACAGCCTGTTTTCAAGTGTTGTCAGGTCCTAACCACTAGGCCACCACTATAATTAGCCCCGCCCATTTACATGGAACTTCTAAGAAGTTCTGTTATTGGTTAGAAGCTCATTTCCATGTTGCAGCCTTCTGTGATATCAGTATTGCAGACAAAGACCTTCCGATAACGATGTGCAGATTATATATTATGCAGCTTCCTGTATCCATCATTTTAAATAGGAAAAAAAAGGGTTGTGCATATGCAGGGTTGCCAGTCGTCACACACTGAGCAATGTCAAGTCACAACCATGCCCCACCCCCTGCTGACAAATCAAAATGCACCCGCCCCCATTCAGCTGTAACCTCTGAATGCAATGTGTTCCTTTCTCTTTATTTGTGTCAAACGCTGTGTTCATTTCTCAGACGCCTGTATCATTTTAGCGTCGGGCTACATTGGTGTTATTGTTTACACACGTGTCTGAGAGCACTGAGGTTTTCCCTGTTCAATCATCTCTGTAGAAATTACAGGCTCCTGTTCCATCTGCCAGCTACACTTGCCTCCACTCATCCCTGTGGTCGGGAGCCGCTGGGAGCGCAAGCCTGGTTTTCCATTGACCTGTCCAGGGCTAAGCAGCTTTAGGATAAAGAATGCACCAGCAAATGGTCCATCTGCCAGACTGGTTTTGTGTAGGGTGGCATATAGTGAGTTCTGGGAGGAGTCTAGGTGGAGCGTAGTGCCTGAACGCTCGAACCATAGACGTGTCAGATTACAGGGGATCGGCTCAATGTATGTACCAGAAAGAGAGTTTATTGTAGAGAAAAGGACTCTCTGAAGTCATCATCAGCTTATCTCACTGCTTCACAGGGATAAAGTAAACTTGCTCAAATAGTTTTACTTTTCAAAGGCTGTAGATGAGACCCAGAGTTTTTATCTGCAGAATCAGCACTTTAGTGCTGACTACTGTGGACAAAATTCTCTGCCCTTGAACACCCAAAGTCGCTATAAATTTGTGATAGAATTCAGAAGGCAGCAGCTACCGCTGGTTGATTGGAATGTGCGATTCAAGTCACCTGGCTTTCTATTTTATTCTGAGCTTTGTTCACTTTCACTTAAACAAATTCATGCCATAACGTTCTGTAAAGGAGCTTTTGCAAGCTGTAAACCCATTGGACATCTGGTTCCTTTCACCGCCATTGCGAACGATCCACACATGGCAGTTTTGTTTCATATCAGACTACTCTAGATGACTTTTTACACCTGAATGATGTGATTATGCAGTCATTTTTGCAGTCGTGTTTTAAAAATGACTCATTATCCATTAAGACCGTTGCCGACAGCGACCCTCTTGCAGTACTGCTGCCGTCCAGGTGGGGTCAGTCTTTTAATTCTGTGTCCCTTTCTCCCCTGAGGAGGAGGGCGGGGAGTGGCAGGAGAGCTGATGTCTGGCAAAAACGCTGTCTCTCTGTTTACACACAGAGAAACAAAGTCAAACACACGCCGACAACGCCACAGGCCCACACGCACGCACACACACTCACACTTCAGCTCCCATCTCCATCCGTGGCTTTCTCTGTCACACAGTGCCCTACTGCTGTCATAACAACACAAAGCCCTATAATTGTGGATTTCACCGCACTCCGAGGAATGCAGCTGAGTCTGATTCAGCGTGACAGCCTAAGGATTGGTTCAAGATCATTAGCGCGTCCCTTCCTTAACCCTTATGCGTTTGAATGTTTAGCGATAGCCCCTTCTCAGCCAAGTGCCAAGGTGAGCCACGGGGGAGCGGGGGCTAGTAGATTCATACGTGAAACCATGCCCTTTTCAAAATGGTGCGTTTCTGTAGCGATGTCATAGAAGAACCTCTTTTGATGTCTTAACGAGTCTTTGAAGTGTGGTTCTCTGAAGAATTTCAATTTCAAATTTAAAGCACATGAAAAGTTAAAAATGAGTTCTATGCTATTTGTTTTCCTCTAGAACCATTTACCCAAGTCAAGAACCAGTTTTCAGAAATGTCAAACCACAACAGGGGTTATTGCTTGGCAAGTTTGTAGTTCATCGTTGACTAATCACTGCACAACATGTGTTATACTCTGCCAGGTTTCATGTTTTGAATCCTCACTGGTGATGAGACTGTACAATGTGTTCTAAGCTTTAATGGTTTCTTTTCACAGTAGAACTTGCTATACTATGAATATGCTCGAAATTCTTTTCTGTACACTAATAGTGAATTATAATCTAAGCATAAAGGACAATGAAGGAATTTATATTATTTATCTAATGGATATTTAGTAATCGTGGTCTCCTTTCATTGTCTTCTAACCTTTTCCTGGTAATCCGTGTGTTGACCCTGTGTGTTTGACTGTGTTGCAGTCATGGAAGATCTTGCTTTTTGGGGCACTGAACGTGATTTGCACAGCCTGCCTTCTGATGTGGTGCAACTCCACGAACAGTATGGGTGAGTACGAAACCTTTAGCATAAGTAAGCAGCACTCAACAGAACATGACTTACCTGAAAACCTAATACATCGCTTACCTGTAGTTATCTATAATACAATATTAATAAATGAGACCAGAACTTCCTCAGTCTCTTGGTGTGTTTATTTACTGCAGTAGTTTAGGATCTTGGTGTGTTTATTTATGGCAGTAGTTGCTCTCTGTGGTTG
>JBBPDA010000081.1:4782771-4804803 GCA_037974385.1 Arnoldichthys spilopterus | reverse complement strand
TAATTAAGACAAAAGGTTCATTATTAAATGATTCAATTTAGCAGAATTAACTATTATTATTATTATTATTAATAAATAATAATAATAATCATCATTTGTTAAGGGTTATTTTTTTATATTTTTACTTTGTTATTGCAGACATTGTTTTCTTTTCTATGAAAAATTAAAAAAAATAAAATACTACAAACTAAAACATAAATTACGATAAACTTTTAATAATATGTTTCTTTATGGTGCCCTCCCCTTTATCGTGTCACACTGACAAGTGAAAAATCCAAACATAAATGTATTAATGTATTCAGATAAAAACTTTCTTTAAAAGAATAATGCTTTTTAAACAAAAAACATGCCACAGTTATTTGCACCCCTGCTTTTAATACTTTGTACAACCTATTTTTGTGTCTTAACAATAGCCTTTTTATATAGCCATCCTTCATTTCATGCCAAACTCAACTGTACTGTTTAAAATCAAGCAAGAATGGTCAATATGTCCACTTGCAAAAAACAGCTGATATCTTCAGTTCCTAAGTGATTCAAATGTGTAATTAGAAGGAAAGGTGATATAGTACAGGGGTGCATAAATGTTTAAGAAACATGTCCGGGCAGTGGTGGCCTAGTGATTAGGACATTGCCCTTGGTACCTGAAAGTCGCAGGTTTGAGTCCCGGCCCGGACTCCACTGAGGTACCCTTGAGCAAGGTACCATCCCGCTACACTGCTCCACAGGCACTGTTGATAGCTGTCCGCTGCTCCACGTGTGCACGTGTGATGGGTTAAAGGCAGAGGTCACATTTCGTTGTGGTCCTTAAGTGTGTTCACAGTCACACATTTAAAATATAAATCACACATTTTTGTTTTTATAGCATTTTACAAAATGACACAACTTATTACGACTTTTCTTTTTTAAGAAATTTATGAAATATAATCAAGAAAAACAGTTGGAGCCCTACAGATTAGGTTGAATAACGCTGGGGTATTTTTAGTGATAAGCCTGCAGATTTTACAGTAAATTCATGTTTTCCAGCCCAGCTTTTACATGTTCTAAGTAACAAGCTGAAATGATAAGCGAATGTTGATAAATGTTGCACATTGTCTCATTATTTGCCCGAATGAAGCATGAGATGTCGAGTGTGGTAGCAGGACCCGTATCCCCATCTCTGTTTAGTCTTGCTTGATTGTTTAGAGCGATGATCATGAGGAATCCAGCGATAAATCCATTTAGGTTAAATCTTTCTACCTAACAGCTGTCAGGAAACAGAGCGTGCGAGGGGAAAGTGTAAAATAAAGAGACTGCAGAAACCGCCACTGGTATGTCATAGACAGGAAATGGAGGGCGCTCCTGTATCGAGCTGTCCAGGGAAAGGCGATCTCAATGTCAATACTTACAAGCCACGCTCCTTCCTGCGCACAGAGGACAAAAGATCCAGAGGACAGGAAAGTGTTGGTACACTTCCCATATGGTGTTTATCCACATCGAAATGAATCGCTAATATTTATGGCTTTGAGGGAAAGATACTCTTTCCCCTCGTCCCTCACAGCAACAGGGCTATAAGGTGATGTATGGCTTTACACCTGCTGCTGCCACCATTCAGACACGTCATTTGTGTTTATGTCTTTGTCCTCTTGGGCAATGAAAATGTTATTATTCTGCCTTCATTATTTGTCAGAACTAGGGCTTTTGTAGTTTCTGAATACTGGTTGGCGCACCCAATTGCGTATCCAAATTTTTTTCTATATATGCAAATATTTTATTTGAAAAATTCTAGTTTTTGACAATTTTGCGCATGTACAAATGCCTTTTTACAAAGAATGCTGTAAGTTACCTTTCAGTCAGTTAAAGAGAGAGAGAGGTTTGTGTTTTTGCTTGCAATAACCGCAACCATCATAAGTTCAGGACAAAAATTGACATTTTCATTGTCAGTTTAGACGGCCACTACTGAGGTACCCTTGAGCAAGGTACCGTCCCACTACACTGCTCCCCGGGTGCTGTTGATCGCTGCCTGCTGCTCCACGTGTGCACGTGTGATGGGTTAAATGCAGGGGTTGCATTTCGTTGTGGTGCTTGAGTGTGTTCACAATGACAAATAGTCACTTTCATTCATTCAATCATTCATTCATTCAGTAAATGGTGTGTAATATTTTACCATTCAAGGCAGAACAGAAAATGTAATTACATGATTACATGTATTTTTTTTCAATTTGCGCTTCATAAAGTCCATTTGATTTTCATGCTTTTGTAATATTTGGAATTAGAAATTTGTTCCTGTCTCATTAGCATTTTTGGCGTTTTTTTTCGTGAAGCTGCATTAATTTCAGTGGAATTAGCAGCAGTTCGTCGTGCTCTTTTAGCGCAAGCGATTTCATTTGTCATTATGAACACACCGCATCACACAAAGTGTCGACGAAATGTGATCCCAGCCTTTAACCCACCCACACGTGGGCCGCTGTTGAGTAACACCAGGGCGGTACCTTGTTCAAGGGTACCTCAGTGGTAGCTTGACTGGGACTTGAACCTCAGATCACAAGGGCAAGTCCCAAACCACCAGGCTGCTACTACCCCTGAACGTGAGTATTAAACTAAAGCAAGAGGGAATGTGAACATGCCCGAAATCCTTAACCCATTTGAAAATGGACCCGACCCGAGCCCAACAACATATGCGACAGAAAGTCCGCCCAAAGTCCCTAACCAGCAGCAGTCAGCAGCCCAGACCTGCATACTATATCATACTCCTGCATTACTGGCCGATTTTGCCAGACCTGCAAAACTTTGTTTTTTCATTTTTATTCTGATATTATAAGAACATCAAATCGTGAATGGCTTATATTGGATTGGATCGACTGGACTGATCTTCATCAGAAACCTGCAGAAAGGCACTTGATTTGGCACCCAACCCCTCACTCAACCTGGCACTCAACCTGACTCTCAAACGTAACTGTTTTGCAAGTGTTTTCGCTGAGTTGATCATTCGTTGCATTGCAGCTCTAAAGACCCAAAATAGAAGTGATTTATTTTATTTATTAAAAAAAGTACTTTATTTACAGAAATGCTTATTTATTTGTTTATTTATTTGGTGTATCTTTCATTCTAGTAATCCTGTGTCTAATACAGTGCGACAGTAGTTTTTTTTTTTTTCACCTCTATACCATAACAGGTCAACTCTTGGCTCCAGAGCAGCTTGTGAAGCTGCCTGTAAATTCTCTGTGCTTCTAACACAGTCCTGCCATTATTAGTGTGTTCTGTGTGGCAGCCGGGCAAATTAGATCTCTTCCACATCTCTGGAGGTTTTCCAGTCATTGCATAAAATTCCCTGATGTGCTACACTGCTGCACATTGGACTTCTGCCTCATTTAGCCCCTTGCCTCGTCTGCCTCGACTTTGCTCACACAAGTGCTCACAACTGTAACTAGTCTATATAAACATCACAAATTTGAGCTTTCGCCAAGGAGGGGTCTAGGAGTAAAGGAATATGTGTTCTACTATGTCCCTGCTCCCAGTAAATGATGTGGGAGTTTGAGCAGTGTTTTCAATGAAAAATGTCGAGACAATAATGGCAGTGGTTTCCAAACGCAGACCTGGAGACACACTACCTTGCCCAGTTTCAGAGACTCTCTGCCTTGGCACGCCTAGCTGGATCAGGTATGTGGGGGCAAGGAATAGGTTGAAATTTTGTAGGACAGAGGGTCCTCAATACTAGGTTTAACAGGGTAAACAGTGGAATATGGCACATTATGAATAATTAGATAATTGTTGTTGTTTAGTTATTAGTTATTGTTAAATCATATTGAATAATTCATCACTACTTTTGTATTATACTACTATTGTATATTACTATACAACTACATTCAAACATTTGCATACCCTTGCTTATATGTTGATTATATGTCAAATAAAAAAAGGCTATATAGAAAAAAAAACATGGTATTTATGAACAAATTAACTTAAGTTTATATTGATTTACAGAATTTAACATCTTTCAAAGTCTCCACTACCAACTACATCAATAAAATCTTGCTTTTCCATTAATACGTGTAAACAAATAAAGACATTTTGCTTTAGTACTTTATAGAATTAGTTTCCAAACTCAAAACCTCTTCGGTTTTCGTTGTTTAAGGGTCACTGTAACTGATAATAGCACTAGAAATTGTGAAATGCTGTATATTGTAATAAAGTAAAACTGCAGTTTTTCATTTTACATATTTTAGCACACCATGAAAACCTCATGCTGTTACAACTATAGTCATAAGTTTGCTTCTTTTGTTGTTCTGTGCAGCTATAAGGCTAATGTAGCTAAGAAAAGCTTGTGCTTCACCAGTTCGAAGTGTGCGAACTGCATGCCTAAAACACTGGTCTCAGACCACACTGATTTAGGGATGTAACAGTAGCAGTGTAAAAATGTGACATTCCATTGTAGAGACCTAGCATTTTGTGTTGAGCAACCAGCACTCGAGGTCTACATGAGAATAAAAGTGAAAGTGACCGTTTGTCATTATGAACACACCCCATCACACAAAGTGCTCTGCAACAAAATCTGACCACAGCATGTAACCTTCCACACGTGGAGCAGCGGGCAGCTATGAGCTAACACCAGTGTAGCAGGATGGTACCTTGCTCAAAGGTACCTTAGTGGTGTCTGGGCTGGGACTTGAACCTGCGACCCATGAAATGGAATATGAAAGCGAAGCAAGAGAGGATGTGAGAGTGAACAATACCTTTTAAGAAACAGACCTGACTGAAAGTCGGCCCGAAATTCAATGTGTTGTTGGGTCCCATTTGGTTCTTGTCCAGTAGAAAACCTCTAAGCAGCACCAGTCAACAGCCCAGACCGTCATGCCATCCACCATACTCCTGCATTCCAGCTCTAGTCTCCTTGGCTGATTTTGCCAGACCTGTGAAAATTTCTGGTTTTCTTTATTCTGATATTGTGAGAATATCACATCATGAACCCTTCAGTTTGATGGGATCCACTGTTGGACCGTGCTTCATCAGAAACCTGCAGAAACATAGACTCTCCCTTTTAGCTGCATAAGCCCAACCAGAGCAACATGCTAACTCATGCATGCCTATGTGCATATGGACTTGCCTCTGGTAGCATTATAGCGTTTTCGTTTTTTTGCGAGTAACTACATGCAATGCTTGCAAGAAAGGCACTTGACCTGGCACTCAACCGGAAAGGTCAACTTAAGGTTGTCTGGGCGTGCACAGTGATCATTAGCAAACTTTCCCATCAAGCGTTTCCAATTCAGCGACTCCGTATAAAACCCACTTAGCCTTAGTTCTTTTCCTAGACCCCCCTCACCTTGAGGGATTAGTTATTTTTAATCAGCTGCGTTCTTTTGGGCTGGGGGGGCCACAGGGTGGTCTCGGCTACGGGATGCCCCCTTGGTTCGTCTGTGTGTGTATTGAAGTCCGTGTGTTTGTGAGTTTGTAAGCGATCCCCGAGGCACTTCAGAGACTAAAATGTAAAACAGATGAGTCTACAGGACGCTGCTTGCTTTAGTCAGCTCACTCGGATCAAATTCTGCATCCGAAGACCGTATTAAGTTTCAAGCTGTTGAAAATGTACGCACTTTAATTTGATACGCGCATTCTTCTTTTGTCAACACTTCTTTTAGCCCGATCGATGTGGCACACCAACCCAGACGAAAAGTCACAGTATACTCTAGGTCCTTGAAAGCACAGAATTGGTAGAGATTTTCTGTCAGTGTTGTTGTGCTGCTGTTCTACATACATATTAGACAAATAATAATAAACAGTATCGTTATGTGCAGTCGCTGTGTTAAAGCTAGATTTTTCTCCGAAGCTTTTGTTGTATATGGCGCGGATGAACTGTGGATCACTTGGATGAACAAAGGGCATTTTTAAAATGAAGAAAGACTGTGTTACATAAGGGACGACAAGTATCCTACTGGCTGATGAAAAACAATAACTGAAGTAGTGAAAATTCCATATATTGATCTGGTGTCCATCTTGGTTACACTGTATAAGCCTTTAAAAGAAGAAAAATGAACAAAACCGTCTAAACAAAACGTGACGTTCTTTTGGAGTAGTAGCACTTTGCAATCATGGGTTCACTGTTTCTCAGTGTTCGCGACACCGAGCTGCGACTTACTAGGGCTGTAAATTTGATAAATCAGGGCAAATGTATTTATAGTTATCATTAAATATTTATTTTATTTCTGCCCTTGTAAGGGGCAGGACCCCTCCCAGAGACAAAGGGGAATTGTGTCCTCCTGGTGGTCGGAGCCAGTAATCCAGGTTTCAGCTCCCCGAGCACGCCATCCACAGGTGCTGTGGACCAGGGAGCTGATTACTGGGGTTACTTAGACTCTGAGCAAACGAGGAGGAGACGTGAGACAAACTGTCGACTGTCGCATTCCAGAAACTGTTGTCCTGTCGTGTTGGAGTCTGGAGCCATGCTCAGAGGGTGTCTGAGCTTCTTGTTTTGTGAATCCGGTTTTTGTGTCTTGATTCCCTGTTTTTTTTTTTTTTTGTCAAGTTTAGTAAAGGCTGTTTTGTTTGATTCGCATTTCGCTAAATCGTTACAGTCCTGTACTTATCTAGCCATTTAATATGAAAAATAGATCTGTACATTTGTAATAATATTTCTTGTATTTAATATTAATATTTATATATTTTTATTACATGTATTATAATAGATTATAATAAATTACTTTAATTAAATTATACATCACAAACTATCATAATAGATTATTTGTTCAAGAAGATGCAAGAAACATTGTAAGCAGCACAGTGACGCCGAAGTCACGTTTAAAGAAGGCACCTTCACACCGTTTTCCCAGCATCTCTTCCACTGTTCCAAACACTGCAGAATCCCTTTTTTGAATCACTTTTAACAGATTCTCTACCATCTTTGAAGCATTTGTGACACATCTTTTGTGCTGCAGTCATCGCATCGTCCCAGAAAGCCTTTGGAATCATCCAAATAGTTTTCGCAGACATTCAAGCTTAACGCAAAATTTGATGCAGATTCATTGCTCTATTCTCTGCATTCTAAATGCTACGACCACGCAATGCACATGCTCACTTAACGTCGTCTAACGCCCCCACTGTCTACTACAGCGAAATTGTCATTGTTTACACATGCGCATTCCAATCCTCTCTCCTTGGCTGCAGGGTTACACGCAAATCGTCCTCATCATATTTACAATGGCTGGACTTTTTCTCGGACAGACCTCGTATAAAACCACGGTAACATGCAGTCAAATCTAGGACAGTTTCCAGTTGCGCCACATGGGGGCAACAAAGTTAGAGGCCTTTTCACACGGAGGTTGATTCAGTTTCAGATACAGTTGTTCTCCTGGTTTTTGACCTGATGCATGACTTTCAGGGCTTTTACTTGAGAGTAGAAGTGATCGTGGTGCCTCTCCTCTTGATTTCCTTGCATTGTGTTAAATTTTTAACCAGCAGTTAGTGTTATTGTGTGTGAGCGAAGCGGAGCAGGTCCCCTGGCACATGTGCTCATATATATGCTGCCTTTGTTTTTTAGTAGAAAGCAGCGACTGCCCTCAAAAGGCATTGGCCTAAAGATGGCATGAGCACCGGGGAAGCCAAGCGAAAGGAGGGCAAGTGCCTTGTTGTAAGACACCACAACGCTGTTGTGTTCCATGTTTATCCTTGTTTTTGATGTGTGTTTGGCATCACTTTCCTTCAAATTTCGCCCCTCTGAATGTTTCGTGAATTGTAAGGCAGCCAGTCAGAGCTTATTTATTTATTTGTTTAAAACCGTATCCAGTATGTGTTTGTTCTTTTCCTCTTTCCAGCCTCAAAGCCCAACAATAAATACACAGAACAAGATGGCATGTCACTGTTCCAGAGCTTTGTTAGATATTTAAAGACCTCTTTTACTTAGAGGTGAACATGAATTTCATGGCCTCATCCAGTGACTCTAGAAGTGTGCCATACACAAACCAAACAATTTGTACATATTATTGTAGTGTTGCTGAATGATGGTGTTATCCACTACCCTGTCCATCTATATATTGATAATTATCCCTAAATATTTGTGTAAAACACACATGTAACCTGCAGTAAAACCTAGGACAGTTTCCATTTTGGGCCATACGTACTTTTAGCGTAGTAGCACTTCAATAACATGAAGACTAGATTTCGAATTAGGCTTACTAGGGCTGTAAAGTTGACCAATTAAGGCAAATGTATTGATAATTATCATTGAATATTTATTTTATTTATTTACCAGGTCTGTTCAAAATGTATCTAGCCATGTAATAATTGCGGGGGACAACAAAGCTTAAAGACTTTCATGTTATTTGAGTTTTACAGATGACATCATAGTGGCATATTAGTATAACGTCATATTGTGTTTAATGAAGTTGAAGTGATAAAATCAGAATTGTGATTTCAGATGTAGTATTTGTAAAAATAGTTACAATATTAGAGAGGACAGCTTTACCAGGAAGAAACCGTAGCATCTCATGGATTAAGCGCCATTTGATAATATTAGCTTCACAGTTGATTTAACACACTTTAAATGTTTATAATGAAAATGAAATGCTGTAGCTGTAGCCTCAATGCTATTTTTAAACTCCGAATAATTCAGCATTACACTTTTAATTTTGTCCTCTTAATAAACTGTCGTCGCAAATAATGAGTAACTTAATAGGCAGCCTGTTATGGATATTGGTGCGATAATATTTTGTATGTGAAACCGAATGAAGGCCTTAATCAATCGATTAGTGTGAGCACAGGAGATTAATGAGAGACGGAGATGGTCACAGAGGAGTCCCCGGGCTTTGGTGCTCCTCACTGCACTGTTGATGAAGCCGGTGGAGCCTCACAGGACAGTAACGTATGGCACGTTAGCGTTAATCAGAAACTGTCAGCCTTATTGTATCTTCACTGTTGAGCATTGTAGCTCTTTCCAAATTTGGCCTCTGAAACTCATCCGTTCAACTTGTTTAGAGTCAAATTTTTAAACGTATTATTATTATTTTTCTCAGTGTAGTGTTTCGACATGCAGATTATTTTAGTACCTGTTCGTGCTGATGTTTTGTTTATTTTTGAGTTGGCTTTGTCTGAATTGAAACAGGATGATTAAGTGGTAGTAGTGTTGGGTAAGTGAGCTCTTGAGAGTGAAAGACATTGATAGGAGCTCCTTTGAGACTTGTCTGCTCTCTTCTGTTCATTACTGACAACCTACTTAAAGTCTAGTGTTCCCTCCTCCATCTGTGGCTTCACGTTACACAAACCTATTAATTATTGTTTCAAACCAGCCTGTTATGCTCCTACCATTTCAGTCTTCACCCCATTTATCAAGTGTCACCAGCTGTTGCGTACAGCACTGACCTGCTGTTGTGGAAAACTCCATCACTTTTACTGTGAATGTGTTAAATGTTGTGATTCCTGAATGATGTGAGGGTTCTATGAGAGAACAGTAGAACATTATTTGGAATGTAAATTGGATGATAAGGTGTTTGGAAGTGGCTTGATTCAAATGAAATGCTTAAGATATTTGGATTTTTGGTCAAGATGTAAACAAAAATTCTCATCACTTTGACTCTAGATTGGTCTTCTCTTTGCTATTAAGTCTTATTTTGTTTTGGTGTGATTTGTGTTCGGATCTTAATAATTTAAACATTAGTCATTAAAGTGCAAATGTATTTGTAGTGAAAATACAGTAAAATTCCAAATTTGTGTAGTTTTATTATCTATTACTTTAGCTTGTAATTACTCCAGTCACATTTGTGAATTCAGTGTATTTTGGGGAAAATATTCATTTCAAAATGTAATCTAGACGTGTGAAAGGGTACGCAAGTAGAAAAACACTGGTTTTGGTCAGCCCATTCCACCCTAACCCCCAATTTCCAAACCAAATAACTGATATCAGCAAATGATAATACAAGCTCATGATATGTAATGCAGTTATTTAGGTAAACAGGGTCTGTCCAGGAAAAACGTCCAGCCATTGTTGTTATGATGAAAAGTTTGCATGGCATCTTTGTAACCTGTACAGGCTGCAATCAACAAAGATCAGCGTCATTGTGTCTTGTATCCATCCATCCATCCAACCGCTTCTTCCGTTTCCGGGTCTCGGGGAAGCTGGAGCCAATCCCAGCTGACTATGGGCCTAAGTTGGGGTTCACCCAGGACAGGAGGCCAACCCATCGCAGACCAACACATAGACAGACAACCATTCATACATACACTCACACCTATGTGCAGGTTTTTAGAGCCTCCAATCAACTTAATTTTTTTTTTTTTTTACAAAATATTGTAAATCTGTTTTGTTTCTACTCTTTCTATCTTTGTTGCACTGAGCATGTAAAAGGCACAGGAATTTCTAAATAATTATTTAAATAATTATAGGAAATATTAAATCATTAAATATAATAACACAAATAAATATAATATAGTTGTTTTATATGATCTAGCTGGATATTTTCTGACCAGACCTTGATTAACATGGATTTGCAGTGATTTTGGCATTTATGAAGGCCCACCCAGTTTTAGGATTGTTGTTGTCACAATTATAGTTCATGTTAAATCTATTATTAATAACCATAAAGGAAATACAAAGTTTTTTCTAAATAAGCAAGAACATTTAATAAACATGTATCTGCATTTCAGTTATTTATAGTTTTGTTGACGAAAATGTAAAGAAAAGTTGTTAAAGTTTCACAGACTCCAAACTCGTGTTTAAGGGCAGTTGAACTATTTAAACGGTGCCTGCAGCGACCACCCGAATTGTGAGCGTGACGACCAAACTCATGCAAGCTGAGATCGGAGCACCACATTTCTTACTCTTTTTATTTCATCGAAAAAGTTCATTTCAAGATGTGATCACGATCCTGTCATTGATGACACAACTTGTTTGACAAGGGTTTGAAAAAACACAAAAAATTCAATGCTTTGGGTGTGGCTCAGTTCAAACAGACGTCTGAATCGAGTGTTGTTCTGACTTTTGTGGCAACAGATGAGCGCGAATCAAACAATGACCATTTCTCTGCATGTTGGAGCTAATCAGACCGTCCACATGGGCTTTTAGGACTCGTGTTCAGTTAGCTGCATGTTCGAATGGCGTCAGAAAAACATTGCAAGTCCAGTTTATTTATATAGCGCTTTTTACAACTGACGTTGTCACAAAGCAGCTTTACAGAAACCAGGTCCGAGCCCCCAGAGAGCCAAAGGTGACAGAGGCAAGGAAAAACTCCCTAAGCTGTAGGAAGAAACCTCAGGAGGAACCAAGGCTCAGAAGGGGGAACCCATCCTCCTCTGATCAACACTGGATAGCAATAACAAACAAGAGAAAAGAAAAGGAGAGAAAGAATAAATAAATAATATATATAATAATAATAGTCTTAGTATAAATGGGCAGCAGCAGTTCCTTGTGTACAGGAGCTGCGTACAAGAGCTGTTCATATGGGCTCCTCAGTAGGAGTGAGTGGGTTAAAAGCCACAAAAACTTCAACCAGTAAGAGGGTATCAGGGTGGGTCAGGCTGGTCCAGATAACAGAATGGGGCAAGATCACTGATATCTCAGCGCAGAGAGAGACAGAGAGACTGAAATGTTATGAATGATTAAAAATACAGTAAAGGATGAAGCTCAAACCCCACAGGCTAAAAACACTCTGGTCTGCCTGATTACTGCCCCCCACAGGTAACACACAGAATGACAGCCTGGGCTGCAGGTTGGAGTTTAAAGGGAAACGAACGTTTGATGATTGAGTCATTATCAGAACATCAGTCAGCCCTTTTAGCCAAATTGTGCTGTGGCATCCTTCTTCCTTAGCCCTTGCTTGAACAACAACAGCAGCATCTGCACATGACCAGGTCTCAGTTTACCCCCCAATCAGCCCCTGTCAGCACGGCCTGGCCGGTCCGCTTCCACTCCCCCCTTCCCCGCCGTCTTCCTTCCACATTCTCTCATTTCCCTCGCCAGGTGTTAGCGTGTAGTCAGTCAATAAGGCCTTTGGTTTACATATGGACCGATCTATTGTTATTTTAATATGCCGCGTCGACAGACACCTGAGCTGCCCCGCGCTCGATACAGTGTTGCAGAACTCAATGACAGCCGAGTGCTGTAGTTTGCAAATCCTCTCTTACCGAAAGTACCCAGTGTGTGCGGTTTATGAGACCGCTGCGTCCTCAGCCAAGAGAGGGGGCTGAAAGCGATACCCGCCCTGGGCCACCGCTACTAACGGCTGTGTCTAGGGCTCCTTAACTTTATGCTTATGCTTTGAATAACCACGCAGCACTTAATGCCTTTTAATGGAGCTGGGGTCTCACGGGGATGGAAGCGAGAGGGGCACGGGGGCGGCGAGCACGGCTGATTAGACGTGTTTTGGTGCTCGGGCCTGCAGACATTTATTAAATATTCAGCTCCAGGGCCCGGCTTCGTTTACCACCGCTGTGCCTCCTCCTTTCATCTCCATTGATCAGGTCTGTAAACATACACAAGTGACCTTAATCTGCTCACAATATGCTACAAGGATTCGGTTCACCTCCGATGGGATTTGGCCCCCTCTCTATGACTGTTCGATGTCTCTTAGACGTCCCACGCCCAGCCACCCCTTTCACCAGAAGAGGGGAAATGTTGGACTGTAACTGGAAGATGTTCGATTTGGTTGTTTTTCGATATCTGGGAAAGACATTTTTTGAAGTTTGATCTGATTTTCAGTACCGAGGTCACGATTTGATCCAGTTTAGATGTTGTGAGTCAATAGTAGGGGTCTAAATCATTTTGACGCATTTGGTTGATTCTGTGGGATCCTGGGGTCTGCAGTCAGTAAGAAATATGATGAAGGTTTACACAATCTGCTACCTGTCAATCAACTCGCATGCAAACACATGATAATGTGAACATTTTATTATTAAAGGTCAAATACAGCAGTGCAGTCATAAGCAAAAGCAGCTTCTCCGTACCAATCGCTGGTCACAGTAACATGGATTTTTTATTTGTTACCTCGATACATCGGATCGTGTGCTGTTTTGATTGATGCTACGATACCGATAACGATACACCCCTAGTCGATTGTACATGGATCTGTTATGTACCATCCAAAGTTCTTTAATAGAGCTTTTTCCATGTTTCACACACCATCCAAACATTTTGAATCTGTAAAAAGATGTTTCCAAGGCTGATCTTGAAGTATATGCAATATGTAGATACAGAATGTGCAGAAAACGTAAAGTGGCCTAGTGAAAACTAGACAGGTTTGCGAATCGCTTAACTATAGGAAATGCAAGACAGTGGTTAGTTTCTACTGTTGATAATCAGGTTAGTAGTTATATTATTTATACCCTTGTTATTTTCACTTTTTACTTTCACTTTCTGCTTTTCACTTTTACTTTTTACTTTTTGCTTTCTACTTTCTGTTTTTTTTCTTTTTTCCTTTTTCCTTTCACTTTTTCCTTTTCACTTTAATTATTTAATTTGACCTTTAGTACTTTATTAATGTTAATTATTTTACAATTTTGGCATTGTAGTAGTTCCTATTGTAATACAAACACACATTCAGGTGCAATTTCTCAGCTGTTATACTATATATTATGATTGTCCATGCTTTCATAGGTGTTGTATTATAGTATCTTGAATTGTGATTGTCTACTGTTGATATTTGTCTTTTCCTTGTTTAATTCTGTCTATTTGTGAATCTACCTTAGGATTGCTATACATTGTGTTGTACTTTGTGCAATGACAACAAAGACTCTATTCTTGAGTCACAGCCTCTTCTAAGCAACTTCAAAGAAAGCACAGTCATCCAGAGTGTGGGTGGGAGTGTTCACAGCATAGGCCCTCTCCCTGCCTACTTTGATGTAACCAGATGCCTAGTTTTGATTACAGTGGTTTCCATGAAAGATGCAAGACACTTGGTAGAGACTGAAGGGACATTTAATGTTTTCTGTTGTCCAAAGTTGTATTGAAATCTGTTCTGAACCCGATACACAAAGTAGAGGATCTACTGTATTTATTTTGGGGCCATTTAGCCACAATGAAATATCAACGACTTACTAAAGTTGACAGTTTGCATTGCCTCAGTTTGGCCAACATATCTGTATCTGTGTGAATAAAGTTCCTGCATATTTCACATTATACAGTCTTTAAGGATCTGATCACCCTGCAAGTACCTTCCTGTTTTGTGCAAGTAATTGTGTTATTCTTTAATAATGTTACTCTTTTCCTTTTTCAGCTTTAACCGCTTACACATACCTCACCATCTTTGATCTCTTCAGGTAATTGGCTTTTACTAACTGCACCTTGCTGAATCTTTTGCTTTTAGATATTTTTGTGTTAAAATGTTGTGGTTGCCCTACACGTTTAATTCTTTATCTGTCTATTGCAGTTTGATTACCTGCCTATTAAGCTCCTGGGTGACCATGAAAAAACCAAGTCAGGTCTTTTTGTTTGGGTAAGTTTACAACAGTTATGAGTATTTTTTGCTAAACAGTGTGTTTAGATCACAAAATTTGCCTCGTGTTCCAGTAAACATATGTTTACATGTTTCACAATCAGCGTTGTTCTTTATACTGACAGTCAGTAGGAAATTCATGTAGGATTATAACAGCGAACAGCAAAAACAAATTACAAAGGTCCCGTCATGCTTCCAAATAGCCTTAATCTGTTTTGTGTTATAGTTTTGGAGTTGACTATTTTTTTTATTCTAAAACCTACACAGCATTACACTACATCTCCCAGAGTTCCATTCATTTCTACATTTCAGATTAGTGGGCATGGTTATGTCTGCACTGCACTGGCTGCGTTTTCATGCGGAGAAGCTAAATATTTTGGTTTTAAATGAACGAATTTACCCCTTATACAATGCTGTTTTTTATTAAACATCACACTGAACGTGGTTAAAAGCTACTATACAAACACAAACTCCAACAAACATTATTGGATGTAATGCAAAAAACAAGTTTTGACTTAAAAAGTTAAAAGTTCCTGTACATCAAATCCCGAGTGGACTCTGACGCTTTACCAAAAGGGGAAAACCAGATCAGAGGTAGGCTGACTGTAATACCTGAAAACTGAGATAGTTAGAGATAGATAGATGCATTGCTAGCAACTAGCTTGATGAAAGGCTTGAGGGGTTGTGTTATCATTATGACTGATGTAGAAATATATTTTGTGGCAAAGGAAGAGTCAAATGTGCAAATTCCCATCATAGAAATATGTTCACAATTCTTATTTAGCACTGAAAGCAGCCAAATTTAACTAGCACTGAATACACAGTTCATTAGGGGTGGGTGATGAGACTTTATTTTTCACTTATTATATAATTGTATTCTTTTTTTTTTTTTTTTTTTTAAGTTTAAGGAGTAACTGCATTGGTTTCGTGTTAGTGAGTCACTTTAAATAGAACCTATTAAAAGAATCAAGGCTTTTCCATTTAAATGCAGGTTTTTTTCCAGTAAAATGCTATTTGAAAACATTAGGTGTGCTAAAATACAGTGAAAGGAGTTGTGTCTGATATGTGTGTGTAGTGTAGTAACAGAGTTCTGGTATGCTCTTAATTCAGATGGTAATTTATTGATGGTCCCTAAGTGAAGCCACTGTGAATGTTAAGTATGCTCACACTGTGTCGGACGGTTTTAAGCAAAATTAGTTAATAACAAAGATCAAATTTTTCTCCTTTATGATTCTAACATCCTACTCATGTCTATTTTTATTGCTCTTTTATTACCTTTTTTCATGAACCTAATCCTAGCTTAAGTAGCTACTGTTAACATGATGCTAACTGCGCAGTTGCGCCTTTAGCCACGCACTGTGCATGAAGGCAGTGACGCGTGTGCGCTGATTTAGCGAATGTGTTTTACTGTTTAATTTGCTCATATATATGTAACGGTTATTTTTAGTTTAATGTATAATTACACTGTTTATTTTGAATTTTTTTTTACATGATGACCCTGCTCTCCATTAGCTGTTTCCTGTTAGCGTTAGCGAATAATCGTAAATAACAAGCAGAGTGTGTTTAAAAGGAAATGTACACAATGCAGTTATTCCACTCACATGTAATATATAAAGACAAGTGTTTAGCCTGCAACCGAAGCTTAAGTCAAATGCTTTATTTTTAATAAGCTGTTGTATAATGAAGCTGCTGACAAGCAAGGCTAACAATATAGCGCACAATCACGCTGGTAATGGCTGTGACACTGGTGTAGTGCCCACCCCTATAGTCTATGCTGTTCTGTGTATATGATGCAGTGATATACACTGGTCCACCTAGTGTATGAATGCAGTGGTGTTAGCCGATAGCTGGGCGGAGTCAGCGCTAATGGCCTATGAGTATGTATGTGAATGTGATTGTGTGTTGACCCTATCAGGCACAGTGGGCCGTCTTTGTTGACATACGCGGAGGCCTGTGTTGATGGAGCGACGTTGTATGGGACAGTGCGCTGCTCTCTGTTCCGCTGCCTCTTCTGACCTAGGGGTGTCGCAGCGTGCTGATTGCATAGAAAGCTGCTTTTCAGCTTCAGTTGGCCTTAATGTGCTCAGCGGGCCAGCACAACGGGTCAGCCAAGCCTGGCTCTTCTTTACACTCGGAAGCTTATCTCTTCTCAACCAGAGTGTTTGTGTGTTTGTGTGTGTGTGTGGTTGTGGGTGAGAGAATATGGTCATTCTCTGTCTGCACTATGTATCCTGCACTGGGCACCAGCTCAAACCCTGAAGGCCCTAAAAAGACACTTCGCCAGCAATTTACACTTAACGAACTAGACACCAATGATTCCACACCACACACACACACCCTCCCTGGTGCTTACATTCAGCGTTCAACGGGCACTCGATGTGCCAGCTCAGACGAGTACTTCCCTAAGCCTTTGTTTTATCCGGGCACCGCCGCAGGGGGCTCTCTCCACTTGCTGCCGGTAAACACACACTGACCCGGCAGACAGCTCAGTGCGACAGCCTGACTGCCCCAACATCACTCTGTTGTCCAAACAAACCATTTGGCTGCTTATGCGAAACGGCTGTCGAGTGGCCAAACAGGAACGAGGCGTTTCAGCAAAAAGGGGCAGGACCACCGGCTGCGACCCCGTTCTGCTATTGATTGTCTCTCCAAGCAGGAGGGCTAAACTGACGCATACTGCCCACTAGGCTGGAATAATGTTTCCATTTCACATGGCTGGTGCAGATCGGTGGTGGTTTGAGCTCAGTGCTGAGGGTGGGTAGATGCCGCAGTGTGATGGGACGGGCTCGGGTTTTTTGATTCAAACAAGAACCGGTCAGGATCAGATGATGGGACCGAGTTTTTTACAGCCATCATAACAAATGACTATGCTGCATAAGACTTTTTGCACAGTAATGTCATATTGAACCATTTCAGTAAATCTGTTCTTTTATTATCTGAATGGCAGCGAGTGGAAATGCAGCTCACTCTACTGAGAATCATGAACACATCTTGGAGAAAAGGATGTCTCGCGGAAGACATCCAGCATCTTGAAGGCCTTATACTTTCCGGCACATGATTTTTTTTTTAACTCTTTCAGAGATACAGGTCCATAAGAACACAAACCACTAGACCGATGAACCGATTCGCACTATTAACTCTGCATCAAGCACTGCAGTCACACACCTACAGATACAGCTGTGCAGTATTTTATTATATACACCATATATATTAATATTATTTAACCTCTGCAAAGATGGTTTCTAAGAAGTGTGTGTGTATATATATATATGTGTGTGTGTTTTTTGTAATTTATAGAAGTATGTTTTTTTACAGATGCACCTTTGTGTTTCATGCAATGACAATAAATACATCTTACCTTGTAATATGTGTGCACCACTAAGCTACTTGTATCCACTTACCATATAGGTCCGTTTTAGTTCATAAACAGTGTCCATTTGTTTCTCTGCGTCACTGATCTCCATTTACCCCTTCATCAATTCCTAGTACCTCCTGTAAGCAGATATTATTTGCATGCTGGATCATCCTCAGCACACCAGAGACACTGACCTGGTTGGGATTGGTGTGTTTCCACTGAGGTGTAATGGTGGTGTGATTGAAGTGTATGTGATGTACACCGTATCAAAAACATGGTTATAGCATGTATCATACTTTTCTGTTTGCAACGATTTCACAAATATGTTTTGAATCTAAAAGGTACAATTTACTCACTAGTCTTTTGATGAGGTATGCAGTGCAATAGGACCTCTCGTGGCATCCGTTGTATCCTGCATGGACTGTCAGTTCCAGCTAAAAGCCTTTATTTTTGAAATGGCAACTTATGCTGAGTAGCCATTTCAGTGTTGCAAAATGTTTTCTTTTTATTGTTTTTTTTTTCTAAATTTATTTCATTACTTGCATTTTTTAATTAGCAAATTTATATTGTCAATTAAGCAAGTTGGAGGACACCCACCTACTGATAGTGGTCACAACTACTGACCGTGTAGCTGATTCCTATATGTTCTGAAAGGGGAAAAATCCGTGCAAATTTAGTATACAGTGGTGAAATAATTCACTGGGTCGTCGATCCTGAACAAGATTTCTGTTGAACTTATCTCATTGTCAATGGAAATTTAAGAATATTAACCATTTAATGTGCACACTAAGGAAAAGCAATGAAAAAGTTCTTTACCCTTTTATTTTCATTTGGGACTGTAACATTTTTTTTTAATTTAACAACACTATAGTTTCTTTTTTCTTTTTCTTTTTTGTTTGTTAATTAAATAAAATTCTTGAGTTTCATTAAAGCTTCTCAGAGAAATCCACAAAAACGTCCTTGAAATGAGTGTTCGTGCAACAGAATCACCTGCAACTATGCACTCATCTAACCTCTGGTGAGGAAGCTCACTGAAAAGATCTACTTAGTGAAATCAGGTGGACTGTTCTTTGACTAAACTGGCCTAAACCAGGTGGTAGAGATGGAACCGTCAGGTTTAGTTCAGTGCATATTTAATAAGATATTGGGACTCCGAATTCGCTTGACCAAAGGACGGACCACAACACTAAAGGGCTAACTTGGCTGTGCATTTAGTAAGCTAGCCAGACTGACTGAAAATACATAGCTAAACACTTGACTTTACCTCAGTTTCATCCACGCTGGGCAGATAATCAACATGTTGGGCAGATTTATCCGTCTTCACCTGACAACATTACTGCTTTAAGAGCCAAGATTGGAGCTGTGCCTCCTTACCTATCAGCTATGATCAAGCAACGTGTCACTTCCCGTCATCTCCAAGCATCAACCACTGCTCGCCTTGAGCCTCCAATGCTCAGAAGAAGAGGAAGATCTACATCAAGACTCTTTTCAGTCCTGGCTCCCCAGTAGTGGAATGAACTTCCTCTTGTCAACTGCTGAGTCCCTCACTGTCTTAAATGACAACTCAAAACACACCTCTTTAAGGAGGATCTATGAAACTAACTAGCCTCATATTTATTGTGGATTGTCCTTTTATTGTTTACTCTTATACTTTATTGTCTTTTGCGTTTACAGGTTTGGCAGGGTTTGTTATGGTGTGTAACTTAGCGAGTAGTATCTTAGTAGAATGTTAGCTGTTGATAGGTTTAGCCCTACAAACAGAAGAACAGACATGGACTACAAAGCACTGTTGTTCGTCGCTCTGGATAAGAGCGTCTGCTAAATGCTGCAAATGTAAATGTCCTGAAAATCTAAACACACTGCATTTTTGGGATGGCCAGTATAAAAGGAGGTGTAGAGATATGTAGTGTGTGTGCAACTTAAATATTCCGTATGTTTCTCCTGTGTTTGCTCTTTCTTCAGTTTCGAGCGGTTCGAGGTGCTGGCGGTGTTCGCCTCCACAGTGCTGGTCCAGCTGGGTGCTCTGTTTATTCTCAAAGAGAGGTGAGCGGCTCCCATATGTGCTCCTCTCAGCTCCTCTCTGCTCCTCTCTGCTCTGTGTGTGCAAAATGGCGCTCATGAATATTTCAGAGCTGTGGGAATGCTGATCAGAGCTCAGGTCCAGGCCGCCCAGAGCGGGGTGTACCTGCCGGTCACTACCCATTCACAGAAGGGGGAGGACCACCACACTGCTTAGGGCAGGAATGTAGCAGCGAGTGTGAGAGTGTGTGGTTTGTATCCGTGAACGCCAAGCCTCTAGATGTAACAAGACGATTTCATCTTAAAGCCTAGGTTCACTAACTTCTGCTTGCTAAAGCAGTGCTGCTTAGGTCAAGAATCGAGGTGCACCAGTGGCCAATTATTCATTTGTATATCAGGCATTAACCTCATCAGTCCCCAACTGTTACTTTTCAGAAAATGAAAAAAAAAAAAACCTGTGTTTTAAAAACTGAACACTGAGTGGTCAACGCTGCTAATGTGCTTTTATATGTTGTCAGATATGTACATCATAATAATATTGACATCTTACTGAAATTTAGGACTAATATGAATCAGCAGATCCCAGCCTTTAAATCTGAATCAGCAGATTCCAAATTCTAATATGAATTAATAGATCCCAGCCTTTAAATCTGAATCAGCAGATTCCAAATTCTAATATGAATTAGCAGATCCCAGCCTTTAAATCTGAATCAGCAGATTCCAAATTCTAATATGAATTAGCAGATCCCAGCCTTTAAATCTGAATCAGCCGATTTCAAATTCTAATATGAATTAGCAGATCCCAGCCTTTAAATCTGAATCAGCTGATTCCATCCCATAAAAATGAATCAGCAGATTCCAGCCTTTAAAAAGGAATCAGCAGATTCCCACCTTTCAGCCCTTCTTCTTGATGTTCTGTTGCATGCATGATGTAACAACTAGGGCTGTTCAAACCATGATAAACTTCAATTTCCTCCATTACACCGACCAAAATGATTCACTTTTGTTGGATCACGTATATACTTCATACATAATTCCTCTCGAGTTATTACATACAATGTGATGTTCATGACCGTCTTCCCTTTCTTGCAGTGTGGAACGCTTCATGGAGCAGCCGGAGGTGCACACGTAAGCTTATTTGATTTTACAGAGCTCACACACTCCCATAGCCTGTTTGCACACACATGCACACATTCTTAGTGGACTGTGCACTCAGGTTTGCTCCCAGAAGCAAGACCGTTCACACACAGACACACATACAGAGCAGTCCTACCAAGGGACGACAGCAGCCTAAATGTTTCATAAGAGTCCAGCTTGGCCTGAGCCTATCCTGAGCGCTTGCTTTTGCCACCCCCAAAATGGGATTTCGAGCTAATCATGCCACATTCCTCCAAACTGAAACACAGATTAATACTCCAAACAACCCCACACACACACACACACACAAAATCTGATTACTCTTCTTGGCAACGTTGCATACCTCTGGTCCAGACTAACATTCCTCTGCTTATACATTTGTCTTAAGACCCACAGTAATCGTGTCATACTATAATACTATACTTTTGCAGACCACCTACAATCCCTAATCTGTTTGACGTAATTCTCCCCCCGCCTGACCTCAACGTCTTTGTGCTTCTGCTGTAGATGTGATGGTTTTGAATGGATTAAACGTGTTGATATTTGCTGTGGACTTATTTCAGCTTTTAACGCTGTTTCCCTGCAGGGGGCGCCTTTTAGTCGGGACCTTCGTGGCTCTGTTTTTTAACCTGCTGACTCTGCTTTCGGTGAAGAACAAGCCATTTGTCTATGTATCCGAAGGTAGGAATGACAGTAATTCAGTACTCTTGTAAAAATGGTTATATGTGTATAACATGCAATAAAATTAGTTAGTAGTTAAAATTATGAAATCTTCACTTATCATATTGGCTTGAGGACATGAGTTGAGATCCTTTGTTGATATATATAAGAATTAACAATATTTTTTACTGAAATATTTATTTTTATTATTTTATATATATATATAATACACACAGTGGAGGAAATAATTTTTTGACCCCTCGCTGATTTTGTATGTTTGTCCAATGACATAGAAATGAAAAGTCTCAGAACAGTATCATTTTAATGGAGGTTTATTTTAACAGTGACAGATAGCACATCAAGAGGAAAATTGAAAAAATAACTTTAAAAAAAAGACAGAAACTGATTTGCATTTCATTGAGTGAAATAAGTATTTGAACCCTCTAACAAAAAAAGACTTAATACTTAGTGGCA
>JBBPDA010000081.1:4752782-4782671 GCA_037974385.1 Arnoldichthys spilopterus | reverse complement strand
GTGTGTGTGTGTGTGTGTGTGTGTGTGTGTGTGTGTGTGTGTGTGTGTGTGTGTGTGTGTGTGTGTGTGTGATTGGTCCACAACCTACATAGTGTCCTGTGGTGGGTAATACACTGGGGAGATGGTGCTAACTACAGTTAATTATAAAGAGTGTGTCAGTGTTTCTAACTAAATGGCTAATTGTACAAAGTCGGTGTCACAAATAATCTGACAACTCCATGTGCAATGAACTTGCTGACAGTGGTACTTTTTAATGCATTCCCCCTCTTGGCCAGCAGAGGGCTGAAGACCCCTAGATGAGTGCCCCTATGTAAATGAACATCATTAGATGAACTGGCAGAGCTTCCTTCAGATCAGCTCCCTTTGTAGATATTACATATTGTAGCTGTCAGGCCAAAACCTTGTATCTCCATTTTTTACATTTTTGACATTTACATTGTCTCAATTTCTAAATTATTTATGAAAGGTACATTTTACATTAACCTCCATTATAAGTTAAGAAAGTTTTGAGCTTTTTTTGTAAAGTTGACAAGGTTTTTGTCACACAGCAGCAGTATATTACCAATACGGACCCTCATTTCCCTGCAGCGCTGTGTGTGGGTGGACCACCGTAAATAGTGTTGGGTATTGTTTGGGTTTTTTCCTGATTCCATTACCATAAAAACAAAGATACTTATAAACGTTGAAAGAGAAACAAGCACAGAACGAAGGTTAGTGGCAGTTTGTCTGTAATAAATGTAGTGTATGTACAGCAGGGTTATCTGTTATGATGAAGCCTGTTGTCCTTTTCATACTCGAACACTTTCAGTCGCATGCCGAATCTCTGCTCTCTGAAGTGGCCAGCCTACTTCACTAGCCAGGCTTGCTAGCTACATTACTAACCTTAGGGAACTTGGCTGTCTGTTTTCAAGTGTGTCTTGTGCGTCACCAGATGCTTACTTACATTTCACATGTTCCCCCACACGCCCCAGTGTTGGAATCCTTTCAAGAAGTCCCTCCATGCAGCGATGCTTCTTTGACCTGTAAACGTCCATCGGGAGCATCAATTTGGCCCAGTAATTTCCATCCGCAGCTCAGGCATTTGGGTTTCACTGAAATAAAGTACCGCAATCTGCTTCATGGCAGTCATGTCGGGTTTCGTTGCCCAGCCCTGACCGTAAGAGAGGCTCAGGCCTAATTGTCTGCCATATACTTCTAATCCTGTATCTGCTTCTGATGAGCTGCTGGTTTTCTCTCCGTTTATCCCAATGCCCCTAGTGAAACCAGCGTCAGGATTTCAAATGGTGTTCAGGACTCTTTAAGTGTAGGTTTGGCAAATCAGGCTTTCAGCCGTGGTTTTTATATTTGCAGTTGATCTGCACGTCTGAACTCCAGAGTAATCCAGCCTAAATGATTATACACATCATGAAATCAAAAAACTATCATTTGGTGCGATGTTTCTGATGATTACTCCCAGTCTGCCTACTTTATCTTGTTTTGGCAGTTCCGCACGTGTCTGTGTGTGTGTCCGTGTCGGGGTAGAGGGTTTGAATTGCTCTAGTCCTGACAGCTGCAGACCAGAGTTCAGTGGTGAAGAACTGGCAAAGAGGAGAGTGTGACAGATTTGCATTATTCGTGCCTCTCTACATCATAAACAGCTCTCCACCGAGGAGGCAAAAGTATAAATGTTTACACAGTGTCCCTCCGCAAGGGCCACCCCTGCTCAGAAGCCTTAGCTCACGTCCCATTGGTCCACATGGGACTGTATGGCCCACGGCAGGTCTAAGAGGCACTAACTGGCTTTTGACTCTTATGCAATTAAGCTGTTTAAGAGAACTGTGGTCAGGTTAGACCTTTTCACCGTCTACCTGCCTCCAGCTCTAAATGAATTGCCATAAGCTGTCGGGAGTTGTAATATTCAGGTGGACCATTCCATCGCGTAGTAACCTCGCAGTAAATGATCAACTTAGGTGGTAAATTATGGTGTAAATTATAAGCATACATATTTTGGGGGCAGAGCATAAAAATACTCCAGGATTTTGTTCCAACTGCCTTGATATTTTTACTTTCTGGAACTAAACAACCCACCTCTGGTTGTCATTAGAGGTGCACTGCAGGGCCGTGGTATCGTCCATGATATACCCACATTCCTCCACTTGATAAGGATTAGTCCTATTGCGATACTGACAATATCGCCATGACGTTTTCACATTCTCACTGGATTCTGGGTCTCTCGTCATCCCACACGTTTCTACTATTTAATCATTATTTCCACAAGAAAAGTGTTTTTGCATCATTTACGTTTGTTTTTCCAGGGGTTCGGCCACGAATGCTGCAGGTAGTGGTATTTGTTTATTATATGATGGTCAGGGTTTACTGTTTTGGATCAAGGTTTGTGTTTGCATGGCTCTCATGACTCAGTGGCCAAAGAATAATGTAGATTTGCCTATTTTTATATTATTAGCACAATAATTCAATGAGATATTATGATATAACTTTATCTATATTGCCTGTCTCTAATGGATGGCTAACTTTTTAAAATCAGTTTCATTGTCTTTGCAGGCAGTTTGGCATATCGATGCAGTTTTTTGGGTGAAGTTCATACGCTTTTTTTTGAAGCAGCAAAGATAATATTGAAATCTTTACCCAGAGTTCACAGTTTGAAAATGATCACACCCATATGAAACGCACAGGCTGGTGTGTAGGAATAACACAGTATTCATTGAAAATTGAAAGTGACTCTTTGTCATTGTGAACACACTCAAGCACCACAACGAAATGTGACCTCTGCCTTTAACCCATCACACGTGCACACGTGGAGCAGCGGGCAGCTACCAACAGCGCCCGGGGAGCAGTGTAGAGGGACGTTACCTTGCTCAAGGAAACCTCAGTGGTGAAATCTGACCTCTGCATTTAACCCTTCTGTGTAGGAGCAGTGGGCAGCTGATGTGGGCAGTGCTTAAGGGTTAGGCTTGCTTACAGGTACCTCAGTGGTACTTGTGCCGGTCTGGGATTTGAACAACTCCTTAACTGTTAGACCACCACTGCCCCCGGAAATGCTGTTTGTATCATTCTTTAATTTTCATTTCTACACCCCAGACTAGAACAAAGCAGCTGCTGTAATGGGCAGCGTCTGACTTGCGTATTGTCCTGAAGGTCCGTTTACAAGGTCTGTGCGCATATGCACTGGTGTTTGGTCTGCCTTGGGCTCAGACTTGCCCAAAATGGCAATATGACACTGCTGCTAAAGTCAATCACTGCGACAGCCCTAGTGAGGCCGTATGTTACGTTGAGAAGACGGGCAGTAAAAACGACACTGTTCTGACTATATTTTCTTCCACAGCTGCCAGCACCAGTTGGCTCCAGGAGCATGTAGCCGACCTGAGTCGAAGGTGAGATCCCCTTTCACTGAGTCATCCTTCTGAGTCCGTATTTATCGGTCAAGTCCAGGTGGATGTCTTTGGTTTTTGACTAGTTGTTTAGGGCGGTTGAAGAGAAAAGGCAGCATTTAGAAACAGGGCCACATTATAAAACGGATAATAAATAATTACAAAATCTATAGTAATCGATAGGAGAGGAAGAGAGAGCTGCCTCAATTGGTTCAATTGGTCTGTGCATTGGAAAGTGTGTGTGTGTGTGTGTGTGTGTGTGTGTGTGTGTGTTTTTCCTGGTTCAGAGCAAAAAATAAACATTGAAAAAGATACAAAAAAATGTCTTTTTAATGTAAATATTTTTCTAATTTTCATAAAAATAATGAAATAATTAAAACAAGTAAAATGGCTGTAATTTGAAATAATAGAAGAACGCGGATTGTTACAGAGCAAATGGAAATATTTATTCTAGCAAACAAGCTGTAATATTTCCACTCTTTGAAAGACAGCCAGTGTTTTTGTAAAATTCCTTACACACACACAATCTAAACCTTCACCCGTCACACTTCAGCTGAGAGCATTTGCATGGCAACACATCTAATTGGGGCAGGAGAAGGGGGCAGGCTTGTGGATGGGCAATAAGGGGGATCCCTCACGAATAGCGTGGTAAGACATGGCTTGTCTAGTGTTAAATTGACTTGAACTGAGTATTAAAGGGTTTTTTTCTTCCTTACATGACACATTTCTAAGTGAGGATCATTGAGAAGTTGTTACATGACGTGTGATCGACCGCAGTGATCTGTTTTATCTTCCTCAGAATTTCCATATATTAAGCATTAATGTTTTTCATTTACAGTTTTACACAGCTTTCTCTGTCATTCTGCAGCTACAGATCAGTAGAACTCTGGTTCCCGCAGCGAAACGGGAGAAACTAAGCGTATTTAGTTTCTAGCGAAGATGTTTGAGGTCTTCATTCACCTTCAGACACCCAGAGTTTGCCCAGGAAAGCTGAGATTGCGATCGTGTATAAGATGTGCACTCCTCTCACTGAAAAAGCCGAAATAATGATGTCATGCATCAACCTCCACCTGTAGCCATCTTATCCTGGGGCCGACATTACAGAGACCCGGCGTCCTGCCTGTGTTCTCTGGAGCGGATCTGAACACTGCAATAAAAGGTTTAGTGCTGGGAGAATAAGATCAGCTATTTGTTTGATTGACCATAATCCTGTGTTTCCATCAAACGCGCAGAGATTAAAGGACAGTGGACAAGCTCCTAAAAAACGAGACCACCCCTCCCCCTCCCCCAAAATCACGCACACATTATATCAGTGCACCAAGGAGATTATCAGATATTTGGGATTACAGGATCTGCCCACATTACAGCCCCACCTCTCCCCCAGTCTGTTTCCCAATTCGAATGGCTGAAGTGAGAAGTCAGTTTGGAGGTATTAGGGTTATTAAACGTTCACAGTGCATCTGCTTCTTACAGATCGTTGAGAGTTTTTTCCGTTATTAAAGTTTTCACAAACGTTGCTTTTAAAGGTGAACCTGCAATGAGGTGCTTTACGAATACGATATTGGGAACATTCCCCTCCATTACTCAGTCTGTGTTGGGACCCCTTACTCTGAGAGCCAGCAGTCCAGACAACCTAGCCTTTACACCCAAGGTGCATTAATGAGCCTTGGGAACTCTGTTGACAGTTCACCAGTTCTCCTTCCTTGCATCACCTTTGGTAGGTACTAACTACTGCACACCAGGTTCCTGCTGTTTTGTAGATGATCGTCTATCCCTTGTCAAAGTGGCTCAGATCCTTACGCTCTCCCGCTTTTCCTGCTTCCAGCACATTAACTTTAACATCTGACTGTTCACTTGCCACCTAATATATCCCACCTCTTGGCAGGCTCCACTGTAATGACAATCAGCTGTCAGTGTTTTTTTAATCCGTGAATAACACTGATTTATCTCGTTACAGTGGCACCTGGGGTGGGAAATATTAGGCAGCAAGTGAACGATCAGTTCTTTAAGTTGATGTGCTGAAAGAATGTTCAAGCATAAGAATCTGAACGACCTTAAAGAAGACATAATTGTGACGGCTAAACTACTGGTTCGGACCGTCTCCAAAGCAGCAGGTTTTGTGGGATATGCCTGGTATGCAGAGGTTAGTTCCCTCACTGACCTTCACTGTGGGGAGCAATGGCTGGCCCTTCTGGTCCCATCCCACCAAAGAGCTACTGTAGACAAACCACTGGTTTTCTCAGGTTAGTGAGATCATTCAAAATGAGGAGAACAAGCTGGTTGAGCTGTTGAACCCGTCAGGCCTTTATAATTGGTTCTGCTGATGTTTTTATATTGCAGACTGCAATCTGTCATCATGACTTTTTTGTTTGCAGTTTGTGTGGAATCGTCCCGGCGTTGAGCAGCTTTCTCTTGCCTCGAATGAATCCTTTCGTCCTGATCAACCTGGCTGGAGCATTTGCACTCGGAATTACTTACATGCTCATTGAGATCAAGTAAGAGCCGCCACTTTTACAACATCCTTCTTTTTTTGAGAGTGCAGTGAAGTCATGACCACAGAACGATTTACCTCAGTGAATACTTGATGTGAAATTGACTGTTTGTCATTGTGAACACACTCAAGCACCACACTGAAATGCAACCTCTGCATTTAACCTATCACACGTGGAGCAGCGGGCAGCTACCAACAGCGCCCGGGGAGCAGTGTAGTGGGACGGTACCTTGCTCAAGGGTACCTCAGTAGTGCCCGGGCTGGGACTCAAGGTCCCAAAGGCAGCGTCCTAACCACTAGGCCACCACTGCCCTAAATTTGATGTATTAATCACCATGTTTTCAGAGCAGAGATACTGCTTTTTCTTTTCTGAAACTGGTGTTGAAACCTTCCTTTTCAGGCTACATTGATCCAAAGCACTTCACCCAAGATCCAAAAACTCAAATACTATACAGCTTTGGCTGTTGCTACTTTTATTTACAAATGTTTTCCTTTGCTTATATTGCTCCTAACTAGATCAATAGGGACAAACCATTAGGACCACATTTTTTCCCTTAATGTAGCCAAAATGTTACAGGTAATATATAATAACTAGTGTTTTTAAAATGGAATTATTCCAGTGTTGAAACTTTGCAAATGTACATGTTATTGGAACATTCGGGTACATACACTGCCTTCACAACTTGGTGAAGAATGGTGAAGGTTTAATTCCCAAAAGAATCACCCAACACTTGGAACATCAGGCACAAACTTCACATTAACGTAGATGGTTTCAGCAGTCATGTCTGATTTGACTGTTTTGGTGATGTGTAATGAATCCGTGATCTTTGTTCAGAGTTCAAAGTTAACTTTTAAAGTTAACATTTTTCATTCACGTTTTTTCGGAGTCACACCAAACAGAGTGAAGTAATTGTTCCCGTCACATGACATTATTTATTTGATTATCTCTGGATTATGAAAGGCAGGCATTTTGCAAGGAAACCGCAGTAGACAGTGTGCAGAAACTTGTCAGGTTATGTCTACTTAGCTTAAAAATAATGTTTGTAAAAAATGTACGCTTTACTTTGAGACTGATCCGATGTTGATCTCTGGGTTGCCTGGCCAATTTCCTTTAGCTTTCCTTGCACTGTTTTTCTTACACAGTTTGCATTTGCTTATCACATATAATGCCTTCTATCTCTTAGTTTATGGTATAGCTATTGCATAGTTACTATAATTGTTTAGTTGACATGAGCTTACAACTTGAGAAGTGAGAATGAATTTTCTGAATGATTTTTTTGCCTAGTGAAACATGGCTTTTCTTGATGATTACTAAGACGAATTCTGTACTGCCAAAACTACTAAGCTAGCTGTAGACTACCACCATAAACTCTTAACTAACTTTCTCGTCAATATTGTACTACTAATCACCCTGTTCTACGGCTTTTGCAGCAACTACAATGCAGTGGACACTGCATCAGCAGTGGCGATCGCCCTGATGACTTTCGGTACCATGTACCCCATGAGTGTATACAGCGGAAAGGTCCTTCTTCAGGTATACAGGAACTATGATCTTGTTTTCTACGTTCTAGCTTCTAAACATATGGTAGGAAAATCATTTTTGTTTACAGAACCTTTACATTACTGTTTAGAAAATGTTCTTCACATTCATTGGAGGTTCTGCTGAGAGATGAGTGTTTTGTCACTTCTGTATTTGATTGTAGGTGGAAAAGTTTTTCACTTGAGTCATTGCCAGATAATGAATAATGTTTTACATTGTGTGTACCCTACAGACCACACCTTCCCATGTCATTGGTCAGCTTGACAAACTCCTCAGAGAGGTAAATTTCACCGTTACAAATAAAAAAAGAAATGGGTTAAGAGTTTGAAGACTGTTGAAGACATGGTTATTGTGTTGTCCTTCTTCCAGGTCTCTACACTGGATGGAGTTTTAGAAGTGCGGAATGAACACTTCTGGACTATAGGCTTTGGCTCTTTGGTACGTTAACTTTCGTTGACATTTGTTTATCCCTTTAATGGCCCTCACCGATATTTATACAGCAGACTTGCTTCACAATTCACGTATGCTCGAGAGAATCCTCAGAGAAATAGGTGTAATAATGTACCGCTGGTGGTTACCCACGTTGTCTTATTTTGTTGGATATGAAGGCTTTTTCCACCTCAACACCCTAAGCTGAGTAAATCAAATTTACACTAGTCAGTAGACATCAAGTTTGCCCTAGTTTTCACCCCTAGAAGTGTGATGTGTCCTGGAATGCCCTGAATGTAATCCATTGCGTGCTGTTCTCTGACTTGAAGGTATGAGTTTAAGCTCCCCTGCATGCTAAACAAGAAACCAACATATGATGGAAATCGAAATTTCACTGCTGGAATTGAGATATTTAAACCTTTATCTTGCATTAAAACGTAAAACAACCAAAGCAGAAACCTGCCAATCAGCGCGTTTAGACATTTGGCACAGTAGCGCTGTTTGTTGACATGAGGGAACAGAGGAAGGCAGACGTTCACCACCAGAACTCATTAACCCCCTGTCCCGTAAACGTGTTTTTGTGTGTGCGCAGGCTGGCTCCGTCCACGTCCGCATTCGCCGGGACGCCAATGAGCAGATGGTCTTGGCGCATGTGACCAACCGCCTCCACACGCTGGTCTCCACGCTGACCATTCAGATCTTCAAAGACGACTGGACCCGCCCACCCCTGGCGACTGGCGTTCTGCCAGCCGGCTCGCTCGGTCTCTCGGATTACGGGGGCTCGTCTGGGTTTCTTCCCCCGCCCGCGTCCAGACAGGCCGAAGAGCCGGACCCCCTCACCTCCACCCCGACCAAGCCGAGCAGTCCGCCACCCGAGTTCTCCTTCAACACCCCTGGGAGGAACATCCAGCATGTGATGTTGCCAAGTACCCATCAGCATAGGCCCTACAGCCTGGGCCTTGCCTACGGAACGTCACCCTACGCCAGCATGCTCAACCAAGGCTTTCCGCAGCCAGGCGGCGGCCTAGGTGCTGGTGTTGGCTTAGGGATGGGAGCGAGACTGCCCTCAGTCCAAGGCTACAGGACCTTGTATAGCGCAGCTCCGCAAGGATTTGGAAGCGATCCGCTGCCTTCACAGATGAACCAGTACAGACCCTGATCTGAGCACCACAGCCACTGCCCGATCATGCTGGGCTAGACGCAAGCTGACCTACAGAAGATGATTACTATTATGACTGTAATGGAAATATATTTATTTAATAGGACCAAGGCTTTTATGTCTTACCCTTAATGGATTTTCTAATGTTTTCTCTCTTTTTTTGTACTATTAAACAGATCGCAGGCATATTGAGACTATATGGAATGTGCTGTTTTCCACTGTCTTTGCTAGAGGAACTGTTGAGAGGCCCATGGTCTTTGTATTGTATCTTTTGAATTTTTTCCAAGAGTCGATCTGCTTTCACGCCAGCAGGATTTGGCTGTTGTGTCATTTGAAACAACGTCAATTGTTTGAACAGGGTCTAATGATTGTCTGCCTCTGGTGTTTGGCGGCAGAACCTCACGTGAAAAGATCATTTGTTTGGAAACCTTATAACTCTATACTTAGATAATAAATGGTGAACTGAAAGTGTTAAATACACTCAAACTCATGCATTAAAATAATGATGGGTAACTGGTGTCTGGTGTAAGAGAATGATGATGTTTCCCGCAGCCACAGAAATCAAGTCCTCATGTCAAGTAAAGCTGATAAATGTAGCTGAAACCAAGATATAACGCCTACATTTATTAACAAATATTTCTGACAAAGCTGAACATCAGTTAGTATTGTAAGCGCAATGCGTAGTTGAAATAGTATCCATGATGTAAAGCATTACAACCAAATGTGACCTCTGTATTTAACCCATCGCACGTGGAGCAGTGGGCAGCTATCAACGGCACCCAGGAAGCAGTGTAGCGGGACAGAAGGCTTCCTCAGTAGTGCCTGGGACTTGAACCTGCGACCTTCGGTTCACAAGGGCAACGCTCAATCCTAATCTCCTTAAGTTGTTTGTGTTCACAGGATTTTACAATCCCGCTGATTTCAATGCAGTGATTCTGCTGCTAAATCTGAGCACTATTTTGAGCTTTTGATATTAATAGCGAGTGATTTTCTCAGGCAGACACGGTTTATAATGTAGATTTTATGTAGATAAAAATTTCAGGGCCTTTTCACACAGAGTAGTTCGGTCCGGACTGCATTTTGCATCATGTGCAATGCAGGACAGCCAATAAGAACAGAAGTTATTTACATATATTGGTCTTAAAGGCAAAGCAGGGTGTTCAAATAACAAACAAAGACTCTAATAAAAGGGGCTTTTTCTGAAATTGAGAGAAATGTTGAGATACATAGTTCATTTATTTTTATCGGATGTTTCATGTCACATCACTATGTTCTGTTTATGTCTTGTTTTCCTTCTCCTAGCATGAACTGATACAGAAGTGCGCAGTCATCAGTCGTAGTGGAACTAATAAGGGTAAGTGGTCTAATGAAGGCAGTTCTGCCAAGAATGTCTTGAAACATCTTCTGTGGATGATGCACAGTATCTTTTCATGCATTTCTTCTTCAATACTCAGAGACAGGGTGTTGCTCCTGAGCCATGAAGAGCTGTCAGTTGTCATCATCAGACCTTCAGATGTCAGAAGAATTTATCTTTGCTTGAACATGTTTTTTACTGAGGTAGATCTGATCATGGTGTTGCCTGCAGTTCTTGGTAAATCTGAGCTGTTCCAAGTTAGAAGAAGAGAAACTTTATACAGCACTGAATGGTTTCTGTATTTAAATAGGGGAAATGCACATAGAAACAGCATAAAAGAACAGAAAATTAAGGAAAAACTTAAATAAGAACAAATATAAAACAGAAAAGAATGAAGTGTATTGGAGATTAGCTTAGAGCTGTGTTTCTGTATAGAATTAACGTGTATCTGCGTAACAGTTTCAAGTTGCATTTCTTGGTGCAGCAGCTAGCTGTGCTAAGTGACCATGATTTTCAGAAGCTCTCCAGGCTCATCTGACTATCACAGTGGCGTGAAAGTTTCTGATGTGGTGCCTTCTGAGTTCTTGAAGGTCGTATAAATTCAACTGGTTGTTTTCAGCCTTGCCCTTAAATGACTTTTGCCCTAAAAAGAGATTGCTTTTGATTACCTGAATCTTTTCACAGTATTATGTACCGTAGATGGTGATAGACCTTAATTATTCAGTCTTGCATTAAGAATGTGAGCTGATTTTCAGCCTGTCAACTTTTTTTCTTTGAGTGTTATGGGCATGAAATTAAAACTTTGTTTATATTTACAAGGTACAATCAAACTCTAGCCAAATCTTTTTCCTTTGTCATTTTGCCAGTTAAACCAAGGTTCAAGAGAATTTACAAATTGCAGATATTTTTTTTTTAATTAATTGCATTTTACCAAATGTCCCAACTTTTCCAGAAATGAGGTTTGTAATAGACTCAGTAAGTGGAATTTGATTCATCTTTATTCATTTTCATCATTGGTCCAAGGGAATATTATGATTTCAAGAAGGTTATTTGACCTGCACCATGTCACAAACATGTCACAACTCCCTCTCCACAAGCCCAGTTCTCTCATCAGAGAACTGGGCATGTGGCACAGCTCACAGTTCTGCTTAAAGTCAGAAGTATAAACAGTGAACAAACCTGGGGAAAGCAGCACCCCCCCACACACACACCCCCCACCCACCCTTTCTGGTGTGCCAGTTCTACTTACAACTGGTTTAGAGAGGCAGCCCCTCAGCTTGACATACTGTGATCTCCCCGTGAGGTAGTCTGTGATTCAGGTCACCAAGTCCACCCAAATCTCTGTCAGCTTGTCTCTTAGTAGGAGGGGCTGGATGGTGTTGAAGGTGAATTCAGAGGGCATAATTTTCACAGCACCATTCCCCCTTGACCAGGTGAGAGTATGTAGCAGTCCATTGTAGCAGATAGATTGGCATCCTCCACACCCTGCAGTAGCTAAAGTGCATGGTGGACCTGGGCTCTAAGGAGGTGGAATGGCTGTTTTTCCAAGTTCTTCATGATATATGAGATCAAAGCAACTGACCTGAAGTCCTCAAGTACACTGGGGTGTAATTTCTGGGGAACTGCTGCAATACATGAGGTCTTCCACAGTACAGGGACCCTCACCAGTTGCAGGCTCAGGTTGAAGGGGCTCCTCCAGCCTAAGCATTCATGGGCAGACCCCGTCTGGCTGAAAGTCTCCTACTCTGACTTGATCTGAGGTGAGGGTGGAGATGGGTGAGAAGTGGACAGGCATCACAAGCTGGTGTAGGAGGTCTGGGTGTGATAACTGGGCAGGCTGTAGTAGCACAAGCGGGGCTGTCAAACCTGTTGTAAAAGTGGATGAACTGGTTTACTCATCACATCACTTTTATTATACTCATTTTACTGCCTGTGGTGGTTTTTGTACCATTCCAGGTCTCTTTCATGCTCTCACTTCACCTTCATTCTGATTCAAGCCACTCCTTGAGTTCACCCTTAATGTGCTTCAGCTCTGCCAATCAGTCTTCATGTTTTTCATGAGGCTCCCTCTTTTTTCTTGTCAAGGAAGTCCTTAATGTTGCTGATAATCCCGGGCTTCATATTTGGAATATTTGATGGGAACAATACCTCTTCACCATTGACATACTTCACTCAGTAGATTTGATGTTGTACCTCTGTGCCTCTTCTGCCACCTGAGAAAAACATTGGGCTATAAATTTCCACTTTCCTTAAACGTTTGCCATAAAAGATTGGAAATTCACATCAAACTACTTATTATAGAACAGTTTGTTTAAATTAGAGGTTACAGCGTTGGTTCTACATTCACCGATGCAACATAATCAGTTAAACGTATTTAAAATAGAGGCAGTCATGTACCAGTTTAATGAAGAAAGTTGAAAATGAATCTAGTGCACATACACTGGACTTAATATATAGCAGATGTTATAGAAGACAGCTCAGCTTCATCCATTTCAACTGAATGCATTGCATATAGTCAAAAATGAACCCAATTTAATCTACTGACATTGCCTTCACCTTCAAGACACCTTTGTAAACTTGTCCTTTTTGGCCATTTTAACACAAACCTCATTTCCAGAAACATTGTACTGTACATCGGTCACTATGCTCATGTTTGCTCTTCCTGGGATATTTTCTGCTTTTTCTTGCTTTTTTTTTGTATGATCACACTGATTGTGCATGATGATATATACAAAACCCATTTACAGAAAAGTTGGGAAATTTTCAAAAAAGGCAATAAAAACAAAAGTTTGTGATATGTTAGTTCATGTGAACATTTGTTTAATTGACAAAAGCATAAAGAAAAGATTTTCAATGGTTTTACTGACCAACTTAACTGTAATTTGTAAATATGCAGAACTTTAGATGGAATAGAGTTAAAATAAGATTGAAATGTATCCCCCATTTTCTGGAAATGGGGTTTTATAACTTCAGATCTGCAGGTGCTGGATTTAAAGGCATTGCTATATTGAATTATTGCTTTGTATTATCACCTGTGTTTACTTAATAATTCTAAAAAATTCGGAGGTCTAGGTGTCTTATCTGTCTCGCTTCATTTACTTGACGATTTGCTGCTCAAGCTACTTTTAATAAGCTTTGAGTGTGCATGGCCTTGCACTAACCTGTGGACGAACTGGTTTGCTGTCAGCACATTGCCGTTTGTGGCATTACTGCTATCCTTTCTGCAGTCTGTGCAGGTTTTCATACCATTCCAGGCCTCCTTCATGCTGTCAAATTCCACTCCACCCTCATTCTGATTGCTTTGTCTCTGTCAGCCAGAATTTTGGGTGATTTTTTCTCTCTCACATTGTTTAGCACTGATTTAGAAAATGTTTTGAGTGTATTGCTATTCTTACACAAAGCGGGGATGAAGGCGGCTCATAGTGGGGTGTTAAAAGGGGCACAGCTGGTGTGAACACCAACTCCAGCCACACTAGTCCTGCAACCAGCAGTGCTGTCACATCGCATGAGCCGAGAGAACGCTGCAAAGTACATGAAGAGCTGTGCCTGCGGTGCTAGTCTACAATAGGCCAACAAATTTTTCTTGGCTTTGAATATTTTGCATTTAAGTGTCTTAAATTTAAATCTCACTTTCTTTTCTTTTTTTGTGGAGAGTGGGTGTGATCTTCAGTGAACCATTGAGATTAGATTATGTCAAGTGTAGCTGGTAATAAATTAGGCAATGTTGGTCGGCTCTAAAATGAAAATGGTATGTTAAAGTGATGGAGCTGTGAAGAAACGAATGTACATTTACATTTTATTCATTTGGCTGATGATTTTATCCAAAGTGACTTCCAGGACAGAGGAAACAAACAAGCATTAGCATTGCATGGGGCAACACTGAAGAAAGTGCTACAAGGAAGTTCAATGCATTTCTCTTAATTGTAAAATAAATAACTACCAACAGCAACTACTACAATGAATCCAGATGACAAGACCTACAGTAAACTAAGTGGAACATTACTATCTGGGGGACATTCAGTCAGTTATCTGGTACCAATAGTTTGGAAGTGACCAATAGGCTTATGTGCTGATGTGGATGCCGAACATTTGAGTCTTGAGACGCTTCTTGAACGTGGAAAGATTCTACAGATCTAGTGTCACTGGGCAGCTTATTCCACGATTGAGGAACAATGTAGAAGAGTGTACACAATTATCCTAACAATATGGTTAGCCAAGCATGTTCGGTGTCTGAAATTTCCTTCACTAGAGCTACAAGACTATAGCGGCTAACAAGTCATGGAGGCTTAGCCACCAATTTAGCACAATATACCTAAATCAGCACACACTCTCTTCAAGTATGAATTATTTTTCATATGCAACATTAAGTTATGCAATTCAGATTCATTGTAAATATTCCAGATAAAATGTACATTTAGCCATATATTTTGGCAACAGGATAAGCATCAGCTCAGGAATAAACTTGGTTGACTAGCAGCTCTTAATCCAAGTCTAGGTTTACTGATCTAACATATTTTCTCTATTTGCCAAATGGTGTAAAACTAAATGTAAACATTATTATTGAAGAACATTGACATTATTTAAAGATAAAATAATCTGACACTCTGACACGTAACACGTTTTTACATATACACCTTTCGAATGGCGCTACCCTATGTTGATGGACTGTCATGGACTGTTAAACCTTCCTACCACTGTTTACACTTGAGGTAGAACATGTCAATACATTGTAATGCTGTATGTAAACGTCCTACGTTTACATTTACATTTATTCATTTGGCTGACGCTTTTATCCAAAGCGACTTCCAAGTCATGGAGCAGAGTAGTGGGACAGTACCTTGCTAAAGGGTACCTCAGTAGTGGCCGAGCTGGGACTTGAACCTGCGACCTTCAGATCCCCAGCGCAATGTCCTAACCACCACTGCCCTGTCCTACCACAGTTTAAAAAAAAAAACCTAATACGGCACAGCTCAATACACTGTTATACCATTAAAAAAAAAGTCCTACCACTGTTAAAACGTATATCCTAAATCTCTGTCTCCAACACAAACTGGGATAGATTTATGAACGTTTTTATCCCACTTCAACTTCCAGCGCCAACGCAAGTGGCAGCCCAACCTGTAGCTCTGTCCTTTCCTTTGTGAACTTTAGGAATATTTATATAATGTATTTATTAAGGTTTTATAGCTTATAGTTTTATAGCTTAGTTATATCATTTTCTATATTCTGTATAGTATAGTTATTTGTATTTTGTGTGTTTTTCTATATAGTACAGCTATTTGTATTGTTTTGTATTATGTGGGTTTACTTTGTTACATTGTTTACTTGTTTATGTATACTGTGGCTACTGGTACAAAAAATTTCCCTCGGGATCAATAAAGTATCTATCTTGAAGCGTTAAAATTGTGCGCATGCGCATTACTCAATGGTAGCACGTTTCAATGGGAAGGATGAAACGTAAGAACGTCTCTTAATTACGTCATTTACGACCTACGTGCCTTCGCTGTACAAAGTGGAAGGGAAAGAACGAATGCGTCCAGATTTTCTGTAAAAACAAAACCATTGCAAAAAGGTTCTAAAAAGAACTGTCAACAACACAAAAATCTGGAATAAACTATGTTCTTCGAAGGCGAGTGCATGTGATACAGTTTGTGTGATACACAGTTTAAGCTGTAACTCTGCTGTGACGTCACACGCAGCCTGATATAGAGCAGCACGTGAAGGTTTGATCATCTCTGAATCCAGGAAAACACTCATATCTTATAGTCTGTGTCGACTGTAGAGGTAAGCCCATTAGTCAGTTTGGAGTAAATATAAGGTTAAATTGTAAATGTAACGACACCGACGGGCGAACTTATAGCGGTGGGATCTTTAGTGAGAAACACACTGACGCGTTTTTGTCCTACAGCTATTGAATACAGCTGAACTCATTAAAGCGTTGGTAGTGTCTTTGACATCCCGTTCACCATGTAGCGCAGCCATGTTGGCGGTGACGCCGAATGTGAAAGTCTGGTTTGAGAAATCATAACCGATCATCTCTGTAATTATTTAATGTAGTGTATTTATTTCTAAACCTGTTTTTGCACGTTCCTTTTACATAATTATCGTATTTGACTTTCTTACCTCTTTCTGTGTCCAGGATGTTTTATGAATCTACTCTACATTTCGCTGCCGTGTTTGTTGTATATACTTTAGAGTGCAAATAAAGATTTAAGAAGGAGTTGCCGAGCCGGAAATCCGGCACGCGTGTTCATTGGTTTTTCTTAGTCGGAGATCGGGAAATCCTAGGTCCCGTTGCTATTGGACACACCGAATTGAATTCTTAAGGAATATTGATCAGCTTTATGTTTCATTTAGAGCCGATCTGAATAAACTGAATATTTGCATATTTGGTGATTTTTTTTATAATATAAATATTTATAATTAAATTTTAATTATATTTTATGTATATATATTTAGTATTTAAATGTGTGTGTGTGTATGTATGTATGTCTATATATATATATATATTTCTCAGCTGCTGTAGCAAGTTAATTAGGTAAATTAGGGGATCAATAAAGTATTCTATTCTATCTTATTCTATATTCTAAGCACCAGTGGTTGTTGTTTAAAAAAAAATTTCACACTCAAGAAAAAATTTTCAATTTTCTTACCTTCGCATGTTCATGGGGGAGTGCAGGAATTTGTAAATGTTTTTATGTAGAAACTCAGACTTAGCGTTCGCTACTGTGTAATAGTAAGGGAGCTAAGTAAATCAGTTAATGAGCATTAACTGGTGTGTTTAATAATAATAATGAATTGTAATCATGCAGATCTTGAAAACTGCAGCTCTAGCACACTGACACAAAAGCTATAAAAATGGCCTGGGTGAAAAATATTCCAGTTTAAACACTGTAAGATTATATACTTGAATAAATGTATTTATACATGTACTTAAGCACACTTAAACAGAAATACATTGTCGTATCAGCTAACCCCAGGGGAGTTTTTTCTTTGCAGTTGCCTAAGTCAACAGAAGTTGTTACAGTTGAAGACTGATAAACACATTTCATGCTCTCGAGTGATACAACTGACTGGGTGTTGATTCTGTCATCGGGAGACTGAGTTCAATGCTCATCCGTGGTGGCTTCACCCTCTCAGCTTAGTAGCATTATGGGAAGACTTGGTAGTCTTGGTAGTCAGCTTGGTAGATCCGGGGAAACCTAACTAGCAAGTGGGAATTGTCTGTTTAGATTTACGATTAAGATTTGCACCTGCTCACTAGGAACTGCTGTGCTTCCATTTCAGCATGGTTTACTCTCACTGGGGCTTCCAGTCTGCCAGCTGACCATTCATTGCACTAGGACACTAGGACTAATGGCCTAAAGGCATCACACTGCTCCACTCCCTTCAACCTGATCATAGGGTTTCCACCTGGCTTGTACTTTCGAGCAGATCATCCATCGGTGGGGCCTCCTGCTCTTCTTCAGACTTTGCCATGGACCACCTCCACGTGCTTCATCTGCCCACTTGCTAGACAAAGTTATAGACCTTAACTAATGCCACCCTTATTAACCGATACTCCTTGTCTTTTTCTTTTCTTTTTTTTTGCTTTATTTTATTGCTATCCCGTTTTGACGTGAGGAGGATGGCTTCCCTTTCCTGAGGTTTCTTCCTCCAGCTTAGGGAGCTTTTGCTTGCCTCTGGCACCACTGATTGCTCATTGGGGGCCTGGACTTTATTAAGCTGCTTTGAGACAACAGTTGTAAAAAACGCTTTAGAAATAAAATGGATTGAAATTGAATTCTTAAGGAACATTGATCAGCTATATCTTCCATTTAGGGCTGATCTGAATAAACTGAATATTTGCATATTTGGTGATTTTTTGTATTTGTTTTCCTATTTCGTATTCAGATTTTATACTTGTTTTCTAATACATTTTTAGAGGTAAAAGCTTATCATTGTTTTTAATAAAATATTTGATCATAAATAAACTAAATCTCTACTCATTTAAAATTAAACATTGTAACTTGACAAGTTATTTGGCCTGCACACTTTTTCACTTGTTAATCAAGAGCTTTTTCTGACAGAAGGCTCCTGTCTCCAGTCCTCTAACCCTTGCAAAAGAGTGACTGTAATTGCGATGCAATTTACAAAGCTGAAGTTGGCTTTTTATTTTTGGGTAGTTTTAAATTTAACCTTATCTTTTGTCCCACCATTAATCTCTGACTCCTGCACCCTTAAGTCAAGTCACATCAAGTTTATTTATATACAAGGAAAAAATCCCTAAGCTGTAGGAAAAAACCTCAGGAGGAACCAAGGCTCAAAAGGGTGGACCCATCCTCCCCTTAAAGCTATAAGACAAAAAAAAATTCAACAAGGTGATAGTAATGAATCTAGGGCACCACATTAGCAAAAGAACAAAAATGTGACTCTTTGTTCAGTAAAGCAGCTTAACTGACTGTGAAAATATGGCACTAAATAAAGATTTAAGTAGATTTAATTAACTTACTTTTTTATCATCACTGCTATTAAAGTCAACAAAAATCCAGTTGGGCTCATGCCTCCTTATCCGTCACTTGCACCACAGCATAGTGGTCTCACGGCATTTTGTATCCAGGTTATTAAACTGAAAATGTATTTTAAAATGAAGAATTAAACAAGCAAAACATGTTAAAACTGTGGGTAAATATGAGCCATAAAAAGCAGTTCTGCAGCCAGCTTGTGGTGTTATCAGTGTAGTTTTGAGAAAATGGGCTACTAATGTGTTAAACAGCGGCTGCATCGATTTTCTAAACTACCATTCAACACTATCTATGCGTGGAGACACCGGCTGCGTCCCAACCTGCACACTAATAATGGCAATACTTGCATCTCATTCATCCATAATATGCTAATAAAATGCTGCGCCGCTCTGAACCTTTTAGTTAAGGGTGGGTACAATTCAAATTGGCTTTTGACACGTTTGTTCTAACGCTTTTCCCAGGAATAAGTGAGTGAATGAATGAGTGTTTTTCACCGAAGCTGCTGGCGCGTTTCAATGACTCATATCCTTGTAATGGGCTTCGTTCCATCAACCTGAACGCGCACAGGGCACTAAAAGCCCCCACACGTGCTGAAGAATGTGCTTTGAGGACCAAAACCCCACACAGATACAGTGATTCTTTTTATATTTCCTTCGCTTCTCTCTTCAGGGGCTTCGGAGAGCAGTATCTGTTACTGCTTTCACTCATTATCTGGCTACACAGTAGAACGAGTCGGGTTGATTAGTCCCCTTACTTGTTTCTGTGAGAATGACTGCTGTGTTTGTAAAATGATAGTCAAGTCAAGTCAAGTCAAGTTTATTTGTATAGCGCTTTTTACAACTGACGTTGTCACAAAGGAGCTTTACAGAAACCGGGTCCGAGCCCCCAAAGAGCAAGCCAAGGGCGACAGAGGCAAGGAAAAACTCCCTAGCAGTAGGAAGAAACCTTGGAAGGAACCAAGGCTCAGAAGGGGGAACCCATCCTCCTCTGGTCGACACCGGATAGCAATAACAAACAAGAGAAAGGAAAAGTAAAAAATAAAATAAATATATATAATAATAGTTCTCAGTGTAAATGGGCAGCAGCAGTTTCTTGTGTACAGGTGCCGCAAAGACTTTAGATCGGTTCTTTGGCGGATAGGGCTTTTCATATGGGCTCCTTAGCTGGAGTGATTGGGTTGAACTTCAACCAGTAAGAGGGTATAAGGGTGGGTCAGGCTGGAGAATGGGGCAGGATCACTTTTTTAACAGTTTCGGCATTGAAGTACACTATTTGGATTAAACTGCGATATTTTTTTCTCCGGCTTCTTATTTGGCGCTGACCAAGCTTTTCAACAGTATCGAGACTGCTGGATGTTTTGGTCATCTATCTGGTGAATCTGTTGTACAGGCAGATAATGACTGAATACTCTAACCAGGAAAAATGTAAAGCTCTTTATTGTGCTAAGTAGATAAACCGATTTGCTTTGGTCATATTTCTTCGTCTCCCAGGTCTTCCCACTGTTCCACCTGCCTGAGTATCGTCACACAGTGCGACCAGCGGGAAGTCGTTTGAAGTGCCACTTCATCTTTTTTGAACTGGGGTCAAATATGGGTCTAAGTGATGGGGGAAAGGGAGGGTTAAATATGCTGTCTTGGACTCTTCGCCATGGATGACTGCTCCGACAGTTGTGACAACTGTAAGTGAAATCTAACATGGGACTACAGCAAAAAAAAAAAAGCCCCTGTAGGCAGTGAAGGTATCTCTGTGATTATGCCATACTCTTGTAACTCACTCATATTTAGCAGACTGAGGATTTTCATCAAGTCAAGTTTCTATAGCACTTTTTTTACAACTGATGTTGTCACAAAGCAGCTTTTTTAGAATCTGGGTCCAAGCCCCTAATGTCCAAGCAAATGCAACAGAGGCAAGGAAGAACTCCCTAAGCTGTGGGAAGAAACCTTGGGAGGAACCAAAGTTCAGAATGGGAACCCATCCTCCTCTACTTGACACCAGATTGCAAAAACAAGCAAAAGAGTCTTAGTGTTTAGAGGCAGCAGCTATAAGTCTACACTTTAGAGCAGCATATGTATACATGAAGCACATGGAGATGGTCCGTGGTAGCTGAACTACTCTGGGACAGATCAGGCCCCAATAATGGGTGATCTAGTCATGTGTACAAGAGGTGCAGCAGTTCCTAGTGTACAGGTGGGTTGTCGGTCAAGTAAGTGAAACATAGGGCTGCCCATAGGGAGCCCTTCTCAACAGGAGAAAGTGTTTTCCAGCTGTAAGAACCAGAAGAATGGATTAAGCTGGTTCAGACAGCAGTACAGGATCACTTCTGTCTCAGGAGTAGCATGTGTAGTTTGACATCTCCCTGCCTCACTGAAAGAGAAGAAACCTGTACCAGCGAGATCTCATATAAGCACACATTCAGTCACTACTTGCTTGCGTTTGAAGCAAATGGTCTAAACATACCTCGTGTACATGCAAAAACTCATTTTTTAATCGCTGGTGCCATTGCAGAACTGCATTTTTTTCCATCTTCCAGAGTCCAGTGGCTTTACACCACAACAGCCAACACTTGGCATGGTGTATAGTGATCTTAGGCTTATGTGAAGCTGCTTGGCCATTTCCTGAAGCTCTCGTCACACAGTCCTCGTGCTTACATTGCTTCCAGAGGCAGGAAGTCTGGGACTTTATAGTGAGTGATTCAGTCAAGAATTCTACTCACCATATCCTGACAGGGTGTGAGTCTACTGGTGAGTCGTCTTACTGTGTTAATCTGTTCATCTTACCTTTTTGGAATTGATGGTGAACAGAATGTACTGAGAAAGAGTAAGGGGGTCGCTTCGGACGTAATTTTTCCTACAAGCTGCAAATGTTCCATAATCAGAATATTAGTTGATTGCTATAATTATTTCTCTGTGTGAAAAATCAGAACTGTGTTAAAAACCTAAACGTGTTTTTGCAATGAATAAGGATGTGAGTTCAGTCCAAATATGTGGAAAACAGGATCTTGTTCTTTGTATATGAGATGAAGTAGCTTTGGATGAAGTGGACATAATCTGGATGTACATTTGTCTGCGAAGGTTTGGACACCCCCAACCCCAAATTTTGTGGAAGTTTTAAATGAAAATAGGTTATAACAATCTCTATAAGAAACGTGGCAGTATGACAGTTTTCTGCTAATTTACTGTAATTTCTGTTTAACATATCAAGGAAAATAAATATTATAAATGAAATGTGTATAACGTTTACACAAGTCACATTTTGAGGTGAAAAAAACAGCAAACAAACATTTGAACATCAAACAAACATAATTTGACCAGAGGGTCCCTAACTTGTGTATGTTGATGTCATGATTATGGGGTGATTGGAAGCAAATGCAGGCTTGATGATTTTAAGGGTTTTAATTTAAAGAAAATGACAAACACTATGAAACATAAACTAAGAAACAAACAAGACTTAGGAAAAACACGACGAAGCTGAGTGCTAACATACAAAGACTAAGGTACTAAAGACAAGGCCAAGGAACATACGACTGAGTGATTACATAAGACAAATAACCAACAAACACTGAGGAGAACCAGGAGGTTAAACAGGGACACGAAACAAGGAACACCTGACATAGGGAGGAGATGGGAAACGAGGGACAGGTGACGAGGGCGGAGACAAGGCATGGCAACAGACACGAGACAGGGAGCACATGGAGAAACCAAGACAATACAAGGACAGGGCACATGGCCAGGGAAAACAGAACCAGAACAGACAAGACGAAACCTCCCAGTTGACAGTTTAGAAATGTTTGGTTAGCATGTAGCAGTCTGGTTGTAGGACGGGTTGTTTAGAGCTTTACCAATATATCATTTTGTCCAGTATTGGTTATTTGATGTCATACCCATCAGTTGGTCTGTATGGAACAGAATGTTCCTTACAATAGTGTATTTTTAGTGAGTTTTTAGTTTTTCAAAGCAGAAAATTTACTAATAAATATAATTTGAGAATGTATTTTTTAGTTTAGTTGTCTGGTTTAAAAAAGGTAGGGCTTTCTGAGTCTAATTTAGTAGCTGAGAAATTTACTAATTGCCTACTAATTAAGGTAAACAGTAAAAAATGGAGTGAATAATAACAAAATCCTTCAAATATTCGAAAATACTTTCCAAAATAGTCAGCTTGGAAGCCAGCTGGTAGCAGTGTCATTATGCAAACAGCTCTGACTGCAGTGCAGTGCGTATGTTCAGTCACCTTTTTATCATAGCCAGCATTCACTTTTTAGCCATTTGTGCTACAGTAGCTCTTTTGTGGGATCGAAACTGATAGGCTAGTCTCTGCTGCCCATGTACATCAATGAGCCTTGGGTGACCCTGTTAAAAATGTATTTGGTTGTTTTTCCTTGGACTCATTTTGGTAGGTACTACCCACTGTGTGGCCCTTGACAAAGTCCCTCAGATCCATACACCTTTCCTCTTTCCACAGCATCAGCTTCAAGAACTGACTGTTCAGTTGCTGACTATATCCACTGAGAGTTTGCATTGGAACAAGATGATGTTATTCACATCAGCTGTCAATGGTTTTAATGTTGCAGGTGATCGGCGTATGAGTCCGTTTCTAAAACATGGGAAGTTGTGCTGGTGTAGTGCTGAAGCTGTTCTCCTCATAGCACAGTCTGGCTTCAGTGCTTGTCCCAGATACATGGCCTCAGTCAAATCCGAGTTAATTTGATTGGCACGTTTGGTTTCGCCAGATGTGGCTTACATCTGTAGTATAACTAATGGGGAATACACTGTAAACCCCGCTCGTCATCCTCTTGCGTCAGCTCGACTGAGTCACAGGATAAACAATGATGTGGCACCTCCCTCTCTCAGGACACCAACTCAGCAATGCAGCCTTGTGTTCTCGTCTGCTTCCACTCGAGTGCTGATGCCTTGCGACACAGTGATGCCTTTAGGCCATTAGGTCATTCTCACTCTCTCTCTCTCTCTCTCTCTCTCTCTCTCTCTCTCTCTCTCTCTCTCTCTCTCTCTTTCTTTCACTTTCTCTCTCTTTCTCATTCTCTCTCTCTCTCTTTCTTTCTCTTTCTCACTCTTTCTTTCTCTCTCTCTCTCTCTTTCTCTCTCTCTCTTGCTTTCTCTTTATTACTCTCTCTCTCTTTCTTTTTTTTTCTCTCTCTCTCTCTCTCTCTCTCTCTCTCTCTCTCTCTCTCGCTCTCTCTTCCTAATACCTGCACAGTGAAACCCTGCCACACTTCAGAAGCCCCCGTGATGGCTTTGCTCCCATTTGCCTTTCCCAGATGCAAGTGCTGCCTGAATGACCAGGGCCCTGATAGGACAAACCATTGCAAAGGGCATGTAGTGACCTGTGATTGGCCACCGCTGTACAAGTGCCAGCAGTGGACTCCGAAGGGGGTGGGGAATGACGCCTGGCTGTCTGTATAAATGGGGGTTATCCCTTACAGTAACCATGTGTGCTGAGCTCATGGATCTTTCTAGACAACAGTTTGCTCATGAGCTTTTACTCCAAGCAAGTTTAATCATAAATTGGTTTGAATTTTGTTTTTGTTCCTAATTAAGGTACAGATGGTTCGATTCTTTGAAAAATGATTCACTATATCACAAAGTCTCAAATTGCAATAATTCCATTCGTTAAGGCACCTTCACTACATCATGAAATCTTACAGGGCAGTGGTGTGATTAGGGACTTACCCATGTGGTCAGAATGTTGCCCAGGTATCATTGAGGTACACTTGAGCAAGGTACCATCCCACTACACTGCTCCCCGGGTGCTGTAATAGCTGCCTCCTGCTTCACACATGAATGGGTTAAATGCAGAGGTTACATTTCGTTGTGGTGCACTTTGTTTGATGGAGTGTGTTCACAATGACAGTCATTTTCGCTTCACAGTTTATCATGACCCTAACTGAACAGTAATACTTTCCAAAACTATATTTGCATTATCATGATGCAAATAGCTGAGTAATCACTGCATAGTCACTGAGAATCATATTGTCACTGTCCAGAGAAAATCTCCATATTTGTATTTTTTTTATTTTTAATTTTTCTCCATAAACACAGCAGCTGGATTTTACATTGTGCGAACTGTTTATGATGAACAGACCAATAGAAATTCTTCAGAATCACTTGTTCTTACTTGTTCTTTCTTTAACTTACATTAGAAGTAAGAAACATTTTTGCCTTCTCCTGTAAAGTTACTATTTTGGAGAGTTTTTTGACGTTTTATTTGTGTCTTGTTTAATCAGTGAATTCTGACAGCCCTTAACCAGCGGTGGTCCTAACCTGTTTGGTGCCCTGGGCGAACAAATCTCACCCCACGTCCATTACCCGCAAACGGGCGATAGAAAAACAACCAGTGTTTTTTTGCAAACGATTGTGCCACCCCTGACAACATGCCACTCTGAGGCAGCTGCCCATGTTGCCCATATCAAAAACCGCCACTGCCCTTAACAACTGGAGAATACAAAAGTTTTTCCTCTTTAGCTACTATATATATAGCTCGGGTTTCTCTTCATTCACGTACAAATCTTTCGCCTTTTACTAAAGATTTCCGTGGAGGGGAACGTTGACAAATTCTGGGTGGGCAATTTTGGCCTAGTGGTTAGGACACTGCCTTTGAAACCTGTTCATGTCCCGGCCTGGGTACTACTGAGGTACTCTTGAGCAAGGTACCGTCCCGCTACACTGCTCTGATTGATAGCATTGATAGCTGCCCGCTACTCCACATGTGCACATGTGATGGGTTAAATGCAGAGGTTGCATTTCAATGTGGTGCAAACACAGCAGCCGCCCTTTACATAGTGTAAAACTTTCATGTCCAATGCTCCACAGAATATAAAGGGAGGCTGCCGTGTCCAGATGTTGAAAAATAAACATTTGTCTTTTGAACAAAGATGATATATTAGCCTGTGATGAAGCCTCAGTTAATGCTAGCAGTAGGACCTACATACGGAAAGTTCTGATGGTGTGAATGAATGCAAGTGACTGTAATTGTGAATACACCCCATCACACAAAGTGCACCACAGCAAAATGTGATTTCTGCATTTAACCCATCCTGTAGAGCAGTGGGCAGCTATTATCATCGGCTAGGGAGCAGTGTAGCAGGACGATACCTTGCTCAAGGCTACCTCAGTGGTACCTGGGCCGGGACTTGAACATGCGACCCTCTGTTCACAGCTACCACTGCCTACTAAAACTTGCTCTCCTGTTGTAGGGCTGTAGCTGCTTCCCCCATAGCAGAATCTGGCTTCAGTATTTGTCCCAGATACCTGGTCTCAGTCAAATGCTAGTTAACTTGACTGGCACGTTTGATTTTGCCAGATGTGGTTCACATCTGTATTACAGCCATCAGCACGTCGTCCTCTAGCGTCAGCTCGGCTGAGTCATGGGATAAAGAATGATGTGGCACCTCCCTCTCTCAGGCCCCGAACTTAGCGTAGCCTTGTGTTCTATTCTGCTTCCACTCGAGTGGCTGAATTAGCCTGATGCTTTGCGACAGACTGTAGCCTTTAGGCCATTAGGTCATTCAGTGGGAAAAGCTCTCTCTTTCTCTCCACTCGTGCCTGTACAGTAAAACCCTCTTGCATTTCACAGGGCTCTGCCGTGATAGGCTGTGCAGATTTCAGGCTTTGCTGACGTTTTCGCCCTTCCCAGAAGCCAGCGCTGCCTGAATGACCAGGGCTCTGATAGGACAAACCATTGACAAGGGCATGTGGTGACCTGTGATAGGCCACCGCTGTACAAGTGAGAGCAGTGGACTCTGAAGGGGATGGGGAATGACGCCTGGCAGTCTGGGGTTATCTCTTGTAATAACTGTATGTACTGAGCGGGTTATGAATGTTGATTTATAATACATTACTGCTAATTTAACATTTCTCCTCACCTTTTTGTGAACATTTTTTAATTATGAAATGTTTCCTTTCACCTTGATTTGATGTATTGGGAAGAAATTCAGTGCATCCTATAATTTCACATTTTACTATGGGTTTTCCATTTTTTAGGGCATGATCCACTGCATCAGTAAGTCTGATGTTACACCAGTATTCTATTTGTTAGGCAGCAAGTCGTGAAAGTCAATTATTTACTGCGATCTGTTAGTCATGATACTAGTGATGAATGTTATTTATTGTAACTTGTGGCAGTACGGTGGTGCAGTGGTTAGTGCTGTCGCTTTACAGCAAGAAGGTCCTGGCTTCAATCCCTGGGTCGGCCACAGGTGCCTTTCTGTGTGGTGTTTGTAAGCTCTCCCTGCGTTCATGTGGGTTCCCTCTGGGTTCTGCGGTTTCCTCCCACTGTTACAAGGCTGCAGTAGGTTGATTGCATACTCTATATTGCCTGTAGGTGTGTGTGTGTGTGTTGGGGGGGGGGGTGTCTGTCAATATGTTTCCTTGTAATGGGTTGGCCTCCTGTCCTGGGTAAACCCTGCCTTAGGCCTGTATTCAGTTGTGATTGGCTCCAGCTTCCCTTACGACCCGAAATGGAAGAATTAGTATAGAAAATGAATGGACATTGAACCCTTTCAGTTTCTGATATTGATACAGAATCGATTCTGGAATGATCAGGAATAGTGTGCTTGTAAATGTCTTTCTGTTCAGACGTAGGTTTTGTAATATATATTGGCAAATTGTGTTTACATGCGTGTTTGTTTACATGAGAATGGATGCACCTGTGCTTAGAAGTGTCACAACAACTAGACCAGAGGTATCCAACTCTGACCTTGGAGGGCTGGTCCCCAACACAGTTTGGCTATTTCCCTGCTCAAACACTATTGCCAGGTGTAGTGAGTGCGGTAGATACTGGTCTTCCAGGAATGGGTTTGGACATCCCTGATCTAGACAGAGGGGTAGTCCTGACTGGAGTGGGGCGAGGACATTTTTAGCCAGTCATATTGCTTCTTGTGTGTAGATTTTGGTCTTTGCATTTAGTTTTAATCTCTGAAATTAAAAGATGTAAAAACAAGAGATAAGTTAATAAGACTCAAAGACTACAATATACACATAATAATAATAATAATAATAATAATAATAATAATAATAATAATAATAATAATATATAGTATTTATATATCTGTTATGCATTTTAATGCAGCAAAATTCACAGAAAATGGGGAGAAAATCATGACTCTCAGTAAAAACAGATATATAAAAAGTTTTTGTATATATATATATATATTCTAAAAATGAAGAAATAAAAGACTTTACAATACAACTTTAATGAATAAAAGATTAACACATTTTTTAAAATAACAGAAAACATCAAAGAAAACAGCCAGGAAAAATGCCTAGTATGGTAATAGAGCAGAAATAATTGAGTAAAAGGCAGAGCTAATACAATTATAAAAATTCCAAAAAATTATAAAACTTATAATACATTAACAGATCAGTGGCCTAAAGTGGTTGGAGGTTTGTTTGTCACATACAGTTATACCAGTACAACGTGTAGTGAAATGTAACCATGATCGTTCCTGAGACTGTGCAATTTTTTTAAATAATAAAGTTAAAAAAGAAAATATGAAACTTAAAAAAATACAAAAAAGTAGAATATGAATTATAAAATCTAAACAGGTAAAAAAAAAAAGTATAACAAATAGTAAATTAACACTAAACAATAAACCTATAAACAGTATATACATCAACAAAAGCCATAACAGGCCTAACAGGTCTGCACAAACAACATCCAAACATTCATGTTGGATACCAAAGCAACTGCCTCGCCATCCTAGCAACCATCTGGGATACCATAGCACCCACCAGTGATAACATAGCAAACACACGTGTGTGATTATTTCTGTAGTTTTAAATTAGTGCCTGCTTTGTAGAATATCACTGTCATTTAAAATAATGACCATAACATTAACACCACGGACAGGTGAAGTGAATAACGTTGATTGTCTAGTTATTCTGTTACAATGGCACCTTTATATTTATATTTATATTTATTTTATTATTTCAGTCCTTTGTTTTTGCTATCCGGTGTCAACTAGAGGAGAATGGGTTCTCCCTTCTGAGCCTTGGTTTCTTCCAAGGTTTCTTCCTACTGCTAGGGAGTTTTTCCTTGCCTCTGTTGCCCTTGGCTTGCTCTTTGGGGGCTTGGACCCGGTTTCTGTAAAGCTGCTTTCTGTCTGTTGTAAAAAGAGCTATACAAATAAACTTGACTTGACTTGACCTCTCAGGGGGATGAGGCATATTAGGCAGCAAGCGAACAGTCAGTTCTTGAAGGTTGTGTTCTGGAAGCAGGAAACGTGGATGAGCACCAGGATCTGAACCACTTTGACAAGGACCTTATTGTGAGTCAGAGCATCTCCAGAACGGCAGGTGTTGTGGAGTGTTCCAGGTGAGCAGTAGTTAGTACCTACCAAAAGTGATCCGAGGAAGGACAACCTGTAAATCAGACACAGGGCCATTGGGCACCCAAGGCTCACTAATGCTTGTGGGAAGTGAAGACTAGCTGTTTTTGCAGGATGAGGGGGACCTAGACAATATAAGGCAGCTAGTGTTAATGTTATGGCTGATTAGTGTAAGAGATGACCTGATTCCTTGTGATACTCACTCTACATGTCTTACATAAGCGATAGTCTGAATTTGTCTATCGTATCTTTTACATCCGACTTCCCTAAGCTGTCTGTTTTGCCTTCTATGATTTGGAAGCACAGATTAGCTCTGCGCTACTCGAAAGCATGGCCGGATTATGCCTCACTTAGCAAATGGAGATTATTCTAACTACATACGCAGTGACTCACATTTGTGTGGCGTTGTGCTTGTTTGTTTGTTTTTGTCCCCGAGTCACGTGGGGACACAAAAGCTTTTCATTAGCCCCCGGGGCAAAAGGACATGGTGATCGACCCCGTAAGCTTGCAGGACCTGGAGGTGTTAGCTGATCTGAGCTTCAGTACGACTCCCCTTCACCAGTGTCTTCCAGCATGTTCAAGGCCATGAACATTCTTACACTGAGAAGGCATGTGTACATGGGATATAGTGTGTGTGTGTGTGTGTGTGTGTGTGTGTGTGTGTGTGTGTGTGTGTGTGTGTGTGTGTCTGTGTGTGTGTGTGTG
>JBBPDA010000081.1:4749637-4752682 GCA_037974385.1 Arnoldichthys spilopterus | reverse complement strand
GTGTGTGTGTGTGTGTGTGTGTGGGTGTGTGTGTGTGTGTGTGTGTGTGTGTCTGTTTGTGTGTGTTTGTGTGTATATATGTGTGTGTGTGTGTGTGTGTGTGTGGATGGGAGGGACTTTTAATATGCTGTTCGACAGAAGGACGTGTTATTATTTTTCCACACAATATCTAATAGGGTTCATTTTAAACACCTCTATTTTCCTGACGGATCTTTCAGTGTTTTTTTGTTTTTTTTTGTAAATATGTAATAATAAAAAGTTTACCTAAAACCACATATGGAAGCCATTATGATGATTTGAATGAATAGAATGAAAGAGATTATTTTGAATCAACCTTCATGTTCAGTGGCTCATTATCACTTTATTTTTGGTTTTAATTTTAACAATTCTCTCAAATTTGGCTGAAGGGATATAACTGTCACAAGCTGTTCCTTTATTCTATGCAGTTATTAGAATGTTAGCGCCCAGGTCAGCAGGGGGCACCCTTCTCTTTGGTCAGAATAAAGTTGAGCACACCACCGGTGTCCGTGACCATATTCTGGTCAATTTTGAGTTAAATGATGCACTTTAATGCAGAATTTCCATTGGTAATTATAATATCAGAAAGAATATAAGCAAATGTGCCATAGTCTTCTAATAGCATTATTTTATGTTTTTTGCCACATTTTACTTTTTTGTTCAGTTCAGCACATAAAAAACAGTAATTGTGCATTAAATACACAGAACCTCATTAGAAGAGAATATCAACCAGAAATGTTATTTGATCATAGGTTTTACATTGCACTGTAAGTCTTAAGTACAAGCCAAACACAATCTACATGACACCAGATTATCATCTTTACTGCACTCTTCCATATGTTAAATAGAACACCTAAATAAAGTTTTTGTTTTTTTCTTTTGTTTTTTGAAAATGCCATTTTATGCCACTTCAGGCTTGCAGGATTGTTCCAACATCCATATGTGTGCTATATGATTTATATTCAACTCACAATTTAATTATATAGCACATTTTAAACAACCAAAGTTGAACAAAGTGCTGTACATTATCAATAAGAAGGACAATAAGAAACAATAAATATGGGGCAATATAAAAAGGAGACATAAAAATGGGACAAAAGAAAAAAAGATATAAAAGGCATAATAGCTCACTCTAGATAAAAAGACTTACTCCTTTTCTATGGTCAATCCCTCTGGGTTGAAAGCCTTAGAGAAAGAGTTAGTCTTTAAAGTGGATTTAAAGATTTCCAGTTATAAAAAACATCTATATTCGCAAAATCTAAGGTAAAATCACCATCAATTTGTCCCTTTAGAAAAGAGCATAGAAGGGAATAAGTATACAGCTTAAAATAATGCTCTATATGGCCATAATCAGTCTTTAGAGGACCCATAGCCAACACTATTTTATATTTTATTATATTTTATGAGGTTGCCTTCTGATTTTGTGTTTGTTACAGTTAATGTTTACTGACTGTTTTTGTTACAGAGCCTTTTGCACCTATATATATATATATAGCCTTGTCCATGGTCATCACACATGACCATCAGAACTGGAGCAGTAAAAGAAGATGGCTTGGTTTGATGAAGCCGCACCTTACAACTTACTGTACTTAAAGAATCTGCTGCTAGGTCCTCATGCCAGATACCAGAGCACACCTTCAGAGTCTTGTGACTTGTTGAGCCAGAGCTCCTTTGACAGCCTAAGCACTTACACAATATTAGGCAGGTAGTTGAGTTGTTATGGGTGATAGTCATAATTTTAATGAAGTTGAACAGGTAGAACAATTAGAACAGTCATGTTCATGTACAATCCCCATTTCCAGAAAAGTTGGGAAATTTTATAAAATGCAATAAAAACAAAAGTCTGTGAAATATTCATTCAAGTGAACCTTTATTTGAATGACAAATGTACAAAAAAGAAAATTTTACTATTGAACTGAACGGTATTTTATAAATTTGCGCAAATGTAGAATTTGATGACTGCAACACACAGAGGCATGTTTACCAATGTGTTACATCACCTTGTAATTACACTGTTCAGCCGTTTGGGAACCGAGGAGACTAATTGTAGTAGTTTTGCAAAAGAAATTTTGTACATTTTTTTCATGCTATAAGACTTCAGATGCTTAACAGTCTCCGTAATCAGTGTTGTCTCATTCTCCTCTACATAATATCTTCATACATTTATTTATTTATTTATATTTAAATTTTACATTTTTTTTATTTTCCCCTGTGCTGATACAAATATGTGGTACTTTAAAAAATAAATCCCCAGGTTTTTAAGTGTTTATCAGACTTGTTAGTGACCGTTGTAACTAACCCCTCAGCCTTACAGTTAACCCCACCTATGAGGTCAGTTGTATTGTTTGTACACCTGCCACTTTTGTCTAAACTATTCCTAAACGGCTGGTGCAGGAAACTAAGTGTATGTTTTCACTTGGGTCAGAAATATGGGAGATTGTTTGTGTAAAACAATATTACATTTGCATAAATACTTTTTAAAATAATTGGAATGTGGACCGTAACCCCCTTTTAATGTGAGCTGGTTGTTTTCATGCTTATCACGAATCTGCTCTCATTTCTCTGATTAAACGTCAGGGTCGGGTGGGTGTCAGAGAAGGACCGTTAACATTCTTGGCAAAGGCTCTGTCACAACAGGCTTAATGCTCATTACTGAACCCTGAATTTGTACACGGGGTGCATGGCAGTTAGCCTGGTTTGTTGGGCCTAGCACAGCTGCACCAGCTCCATTAATGAAATGATTTTACAACCAAACAGTTTTGTTGCAGGTTCGTGATGCAAACATTTAATGGCCAACAGAGCAGAGTCACCGTCTTACTATGCACCATTCCCTTACTTTTACTGCACGCTCGACTTGATCTTTCTCTAGTATTTCAGGAGGTGGAGCATCAAAGTGGAGCATCTGATATGGCAAGTCATTCTTATATACCTTGTAATCTGAAAAACCATATTTGCATTCAGAAGAGTACAGTACATTTCTATTTGTGTTGCACAATTTAGATTTTTCTTGAAGTAGTGTGTCATACT
>JBBPDA010000081.1:4712137-4747137 GCA_037974385.1 Arnoldichthys spilopterus | reverse complement strand
TATATTTTGAGAAATTTTCCTGTTATGGCATATGTCACAGTATATATTAAGATGGAACAAAGTCCTATTTTTAAAAAAAACATCAAAAGTATAAGTACAAATAATTTTTATTCAGTGTTTTGCACACCGCAGTACAATATGTCCATTTAAGCAAGACTAATGATGCTCTCCTTAAAACTAAACATGAAGTGTGACAGTGTTTTTTAAGTACTAACGATATCAAGATATGCTCAGAAACGCACGCTATGACCACAGTTTATCACCATAATTCATATCATCATATTGCTCAGCTCTAACATACGGTAAAATACGATACATAGTAGACAATACACAATGTACAGTATACACAATATACAATATGCTTCTGTGGTCCATGTAGGTACAGTTATGTATAGGCTTTTATACATATGTGCTTATATATACAGTATACAATAAACAGTATACAATATACAGTATATATAATATTATATAATGTAAAACACATAATTGTATAAGTATAATCATAATTATATGATTAGAGAAGTATTAATAATCATCAATAAAAATGCAGATTTTTTTTACTAGCAGCCATAGTATTGCGTTAAAGGACCCATAGTCTGCATTTTCTTGCTGTATTTTAGACATGAAGTTTGACTGTGTTTTTAAGTACTAACGATATCAAGATGTGCTCAGAAAAGCTGAGCTTCTGACATTTGTGTGTGGGTTTATTCCCCTAAAATATTTAGAATTTGTTTATATTTGTTTATATCCAGTTTGTTTTATATTATTTTTATTACTGCTTTTGGACTGTTATTCACCTTGCATCTTCATTGGCATGTACTCGTAGTGGCGCTAGAAGAACTACTACTATTATTGATGTTCTGAAAGCTGCTGAATGCCTAAATGTCTTTCTGTCTACACTCATCGTTCATGTTTATGTGACCATTTTCCTACCTCTCTTCGTAATTAAACAGTTTTCTGTTACTAAGCCTTTTAAGGCTGATACACTGATCAACCACAACATTAAAACCACCTGTGTAATATTGTGTAGGTCCCCCTCATGCCACCAAAACCAGCTCTGACTGTTCTGATACTTTTCCATTATAGCCAGCATTAACTTTTCGTCCTACAATAGTTCTTCTGTGAGAATCACACCAGATAGGCTAACCCTTGCTTCATATGCCCATCAGTGAGCCTTGGGTGCCCATGACCGTGTTCCTGGTTCATGGTTGTTCTCCCTTGGATCACGTTTGGTAGGTACTGGCCACTCCATACTTCTGCCGGTTTGGAGATGCTCTGCCTGTCGTCTAGCTATCACATTCAGGGCCTCAGATCCTTATGCTCGCCCATTTCTCCAGCTCTCAGCACATCAACTTCAAGAGCTGAATGTTCAGTTGATACCTAATATATCCCAACCCTTGACAAGTGCCGCTGCAATTGATATTAAATGTTGTTTACATCACCTTTCCGTGGTTTTAATGTTGTGGCTGATCAGTGTAGATGTGTTTTATGTCTCATTTGAAAAGCAGTAGAGGGTGGAACACTCCTTATAATGTCAGTGTGAGTGGGTGGGGCTTGAGAGCCTTGCCCTTCAAGGTGCTATTGATAGCTGCCCACTGCTCCACGTGCGATGGGTTAAATACAGAGGTCACATTTCGTTGTGGTGCTTGAGTGTGTTCACAATGAGAAATAGTCCCTTTCACTAATTGCATGACTACAGTTTGGCTCTGTGCCAATGTTTATGAGTCAAAGGACACATTAGCTATAGACATTGCTTTGGCCTTATTCTGCATGAAAGTGTTCTAGGTATTAAGACATGAGTGTGCTAGAACCTGTAGCAGTTTCTGTCTTTAGATAGAGGCATAAACCTATAAGGGGTTTACTGTGATTTGCCACCTGAACCTGGGGTCGGCCTGTATGTGTGCGTGAGAGAAAACAGCATGCAGGAGCACAAGCAGAGCCTTTCTACAAGCAGCTCATCTAAAAACAGCAGGTTAAAGAGGGAAGAGTGGTGTAAACGCTTTAGTGGAGCAAAATTTTAAACTAAACAAACAAAAACAACCTGAGAAATTCTGATAGACTTCTGTCTTGGTTCCGTTTTTTTCCAGTTTACCTTTTTCACTGCAATGGTTAAGTAATGAGCTTGTGCCGAGAGCTTAGCAGACGCTCTTATTATTCTATATAAGTGAAAGTGGCTTTTTGTCAATGTAAACACACTCAAGCACTACAGCAAAATATGACCTACATTTATTCATTTGGCTGACGCTTGTATCCAAAGCAACTTCCAAGACTGGGAGCAGTGTAGCGGGACGGTACCTTGCTCAAGGGAACCTCAGTAGTGCCTGGGCCGAGACTCGAACCTGCGACCTTCAGGTCCCAAGTGCAATGTCCTAACCACTAGGCCACCCTAGTGTAGCAGGACGGTACCTTGCTCAAGTGCACCTTAGTGGTGCCAAGACTTATACCTGCAAGCTTCAGTTCATAAGGGCAATGTCCTAACCACTAGGCCACCACTGCTCCTTAGTATAACTTGGTATATTGAGATACCATCATGTTTTCATTGTCCTTGTGCAAAATATACTGATGCATGTAATATGAAAACCTGTTCAAGTCATTGCAAATTCCATTTTGCCTCATATATGTAAATAGTCATACTTATCATACAGTCTTGTGAGAATGAGCTATCCTTTGCCTGTTTGTCAGGTGAGTACTGAGAGTCAGCGAGGAGGGGAACACTAACTAAAATCTTGATGAGTAATAAACAGAATGCTTATTCATTAATGTCACTCATTCCTTCGTTTGTTTGTTTCTTTGTTCGTTCATCCGTGCCATCCTTAAAATCCCGGGCGGCACGGTGGTGCAGTGGATAGTGCTGTCGTATCACCTTGAGACAGTCCTGGGTTCGATCCCCGGGTCAACCACGGGTGCTTTTCATTGCGGCGTTTGCAAACTCTCCTGCGTGGGTTTCCTCCAGGTGTTCCGGTTTCTTCCCACTGTCCAAACGCTGCAGTAGGTTGATTGGGTTTTCTAAATTGCCTGTAGGTGTGATTGTGTGTATTATGGTTGTCAGTCTATGTGTTGCCCTGTGATGGGTTGAGCCTCCTGTCCTGGATGTACCCTGCCTTAGGCCCACAGTCAGCTGGGATTGGCTCCAGTTTCCTCGCGACCCGGAAACAGAAGTAGCGGTTTAGAAAATGGATGAATGAATGGTTACAATAACAGCTTCTACAGCAACATATGGTGCATGATCAGAGACTCATTTGTACAATGATACTTCACTGGATAGATTTTGAACTGCAGGAACAAAAACATGTGAAATGTTGATTGTATTATATTTTCAGGGTGATTTTGAGAACATGTATTTAAATATTTACTTGGGGAAAAACAAAGAATACTTAACACCTGTAAAATGCTTTTCAAGCATAGTTACACTTAGGCAGTGGTGGCCTAGTGGTTAGGATCTGAAGGTTGCAGGTTCAAGTCCTGGCCCGGGCACTACTGAGGTACCCTTGAGCAAGGTACTGTCCCACTACACTGCTCCACGTCTTGGAAGTCGCTTTGGATAAAAGCGTCAGCCAAATGAATAAATGTAATGTAATGTACAATTTAACTGAATAGTAAGGATAATTGATCTGCATGTGACATTAAGGCATTAAGGCTTACTGGCTGTTGGTTCAGGGCTTTTGTGAAGCAGTTGGTTTTGTTATATTTAGTCCATTCTCGTAGGTGTGTGTGTAGGTATTTGTTTTTATATCCATCAAATCAAGCTTGTGCCATTAAAACAAGAGCATGTTTTGACTGGCCCTTCATGTAGGCAAGGTACATGCAGGTTTTTATATGAAGTACTGATCTAATGCTTGATGGCAGTTTGGCATTGAGGGCAGTTAGAGCTGGCAGATGGAAAAGGTTAGAGAAATGATAATGGGGAGATCCCTCAGCTCTCCTACAGCCTCCTACTTTACATATTAAAACAGTAGAGGTTTTTACTTTCCCAAGCAGACCATCAAAGAACAGGGGAGAACTAAAAGCACAGCATGGAGGCTAATGTGTAGATACAGTAATGGTGAGGTATGGGATGAAACACTCGTTTGATTGTGATGGTCTGAAGCTACTGCTGAAAAAGCCCTCAGGCTTTCAATGAAAACATATGGCTGTTGAACTGTGCTCTTTGGACTGGAGAACCATCATGAATCAGTAATAACCTGAGGTTAATCATATGCACATAATCTTGATCTAGGATGCATTTTATACTGTATTACTCCCGCAGGAATATAACATGTAGCAGACTCTATAAATATATTTTTAGTTTGTTTTTGTTTATGATTTTTTATTTTTATTTGTAGTTGATGTTTTGCACTTGTAGCTTGATGGCAACCTCATCATGAAAACCTGATTTTTCCTGTCTTTGAAATAAAAGAGCATATTTAATATACAAAAAACCAAGGCAGAAATTGGGACTACATCTACCTGCATAAAACAATATAGCTTGCATATGACTTTCTATATGCTTAAACATAAAAGTCACAGTGTTCCAACATCACCTAAACATTCTGCTCTTCCAGAGTACGATTGATTGATAAACATCAGCTTGAAATATCGGCCAAATTTAAACATCTTTCCAAAACCGATATGACTTTCCCAAGGAAATCAATAGATTTCCAATGTTGTTGTGGATCCCTATATTCAAGTATACTGTTCTATTGTTGGACTGTATACTGTATATATATACATTGTTTTGTGATGTCACATCAACACATTTCTGCCTATACATTCAACAGTTTAGCTGTGCCCACTTACAATGTAAGTTGCGTGTTTCGGCCTAGAGATTAGAAAATATTATGCATGAACTATGGTTGTTTTTGGTACCTACATCCACACAAATGTTATTGGGTGTCAGAAAATGTCAGAAAACTGGATTTGAGCTCTTTATCTTTCATTTGGTCTGATACAGATACATTTTAAATGCAAAAATTTTTACATATTTAAATATTCCAATATTATAACTGTACATATATTTATGCATACACCTGTTTTTTGTATATTTTTATCATATAATCTAATTTTAATAGCTGCATTTATCAGGTTGTTTTACATTTTCACTATAGTGTTTCTTTTTCTGCTTTATTTCCACTGCTTTATTTGTCTTTTGCACAGAGAATGTAATTAGCACAGAAATTTCTCTCTTCTTTTTATCTTAATATCTACAATGTGTACATCAACCAAAGTACATGTTGCCAATATGGCAGTTCTTCACCTTTTAATATTGTCTTTCTCTCTTTCGATCTGACATCAAGAACTGATTTCTGTGTCAGGAGAAAATGCTGGTAGAAAAGTCTCATAACATGCCTGGATGCACAAGCATCTGGAAGCTAAGGAGCATTTCTTTATACCCCTGGTTTGATAACATCATACAAAACAAAATACATTGTATTATTTGAATACTTACCTAGCCATGCATGTGCAGTAGCAGTTAAGATGCAGTAGTTAGCCTCGTTGACTGTTACCAAGGCTTTTTACGATATCGGCTTGTCACTTAACAGATATATTGTAGCAGATTGTACACCCAAGTAGGAGAGCTGGGTTGTGGTGGCACCTCACAGCAAGAAGGTACTGGTTTCTGTTCCCCAACCAAGGTGTCCAGGGTTCTTTTTGTGTGGAGTTTGCATGGTCACCCTGCGTCTGCATGGGTTTCCACCAGGAACTCTGGTTTCCACCCATGTCAGGTACACTGGAGATGCAATATTGGCTTTAGGTGTGAGTGTGTCTGCCCTACAATGGAATAGTACCGTATGTGGACAGCCCTCCTAATTATTAAGTTCAGGACTATGCCTATTGTGTAATTATGGTTATAAATGACACACTCAAGCACCACAGCGAAATGTGACCTCTGCATTTAACCCATCACACGAGCACACGTGGAGCAGCGGGCAGCTATCAACAGCACCAGGGGAGCAGTGTAGCAGGACGGTACCTTGCTTAAGGGTACCTCAGTGGTGCCCGAGCCGGGACTTGAACCTGCGACCTTTAGGTCACAAGGGCAAAGTCCTAATCTAACTTTGAGTGATGGGGTGTGTTCACAATCACAGTCGATGACTTTTTTCAGGTCTTTTAGATCAAGTATCCACAAAAACAGGCGCTGAATGATGTGGAGATTCTGTGATGGTGGTCTTGAGAGAAAGGTGAACAGTGTGTAAGAGTCATTGCTGCCTGTCTGCACTGCTCCTGAGAAAGTCGAGCATCTGTATGTAGAGGACGGTCCTGAGTGCCAGTAAATGCCAAATTGAGAATTTAAGCAGCTTTGCGGAGAAAAGAAATGTTTAAACCCTTTATCTAGTCCTCAGAGAAGAAAAACTATGTGGAACCACACCAGCTGATACTTGATGATCACTGCTGGCGAACTCAAACATTTTGTTTACCCAGTAGAAATGATCTGGTATCCCTGACTGTGTAGATTTGTTATTTGTAAAATTTCACATCGTTAATGAATCAGCTGTGATTATAATGAGGATATGCCACATTTCTTCAAGTTCTCCAGTTTGTTTTTTTAAGCAATCAAGTTTCAAAATTCATAGCACTTTTTACAGACAAACATTATTATGAAAAGACAATATAAAGCAAATACATTCTGAATATAATCTAGAATAAATCGAGAATGAAATAAAATTAAAACTAGGGATGCACGATGACAAAGTATAACATACACATAACATGATGACAAATTTTAGCATCAGAGAGAGGTTTAGATTTAACCAATATCTTTCTAATTATACACCATTTTATAAATTTAATGTTATATTCAAGTTGCATTTCTATAATTTCTGCAATAAATATAATTTTTTTCTTTAAAAAGACTTTTAGTACAAATACTGGCAAATATGAACATAACAAATATCAAATATCAGACCACAAATCCTCAGTAGTCAGTAATTTCATTACAAAAAGCACATTTAGTTGGACTTAATGCAATACAGATAATTAATGCAAATCTTATACTACTAGCAAAATTTGTCTGTGTCAAAATAGTGTTCTATATTGTTCATTTTGTGTATTGGGAACATTTAAAACATGGCTTTCTAAAATGCAATTAAAACAAAATATGTGATATTTTGTTTTTTGTGAACCTTTATTTAGCTGACAAAATTACAAAGAAAATATTTTCAATAGTTTTACTAACAATATTTAATATTTTAAAAATGTAATAACATTTAAAATTTGATGCTGTAACATACGCAAGAAAACGTTTGAACAGAGTTAAAAATCCACAGGGTTTTCAAGACTGGTAACAGGTTGGTATCATAACTGGGTATAAAAGTGTTGTCAGTCAAATGTGGGGTCGTGGGTCACTTCTTTGTGCCAAAATTCATGAGTGAATTGTTTATCAGTTAAATAGAACATTTCTTTACACAAAAATGCAGAGAATTTAGGTCATTCAACGTCTACAGTACGTAATATTGTGAAACAAGAGAGAATTCAGAAACATTCCAGTACATAAAGGGCAAGGTCAGAAACCAATGTTGAATGCATGTGATCTTCAAGCCCTCAGGTGACAGTGCCTAAGAAACCTTCATGCTACTGTGACAAATATGGTCACCTGGCCTCAGGAGTACTTTAGGAAACCATTTTCACCTAACATAGCACCATCACTGTATCAAGAAATGTGACTTGAAACTTTATTATTCAAAGAGGAAATGCCCGAGCTCTACCCTAGGCCCGAGCTCAGCTTAGATGGATTGAAAGACTGCTGTGAACAGTCCAGTTTGTTTTCAGAAAATAATGGGTGTCACGTTTTCCATGCCAAAGATGAAAACAAGCATCCAGATTGTAATCATAGGTGCAAAGGCCATCATCTGTGATGGTATACGACTTTATCAGTGCCCATGGCATGGGTGAGCTGTATGTATGTGAAGGTACCACTGACTTTGAGGCGTACATTAGGATTTTAGAGAGACGTATGTTGCCACTGAGACACGTCTGTTCCCAGGGCGTCCATTCTTATTTCAGCATGGCAATGCCAGACCATATTCTGCACAGGCTACAACAGCATGGCTTTGTAGACACTGTGTGTGTGTGTGTTTGACTGACGTGCTCCCAGTCCAGATCTCCTATTGAAAATGTATGACTCATTATAATGGGAATCGCACAGTGGCAACTATGGACTGTTGAGAAGATTAAAGTGTTGATTAATGTCAAGCAAGAAAGGATAAATGTCCAATTGCAAAACTACTATAATTTGTCTCCTTTGTTCCAAAATAATTTTTAAAAAGTGTTAAAATGAAAGATGATGTAACACAATAGTAAACATGCTTCTGTCCCTTTTTTGTATTGCGGCCATCAAATTCTAAATTTGTGTATGCTAACAAAATACAATTAAATCTGTCAGTAAAACTATTGAAAATATTTTTTTGCACTTCTATCAGTTAAATAAAGCTTTACATATTTTTGTTTTTATTGCTTTCTGAAAAATATCCTAAATTGTCTGGAAATAGTATGTATGGATGTCCTCAAACAACACGGTCCTTAATATCTGAAATACTTTTTCATAACCATTTTAGAACATTTAAATACTTAATTTGTTTTTTTTATTTGGCAAAACTTCCAGTACAAAAAAATGTGTAAAAATATTAACATATGAATATAATCGATAGTGACAATGCTTTTTTCTAGTTAAAGCCAGGATGAATGTGATTGCAATGTTTTATGATAAGCCTTTGAGATAAAGGACCAAGAGATGCGTAATAAGCAGGAAATTCTCATAGACGGTCAGATAATTGGGAAAGACCCTGAGACTTTAAAGGCCTGGAAGTCTGGATTCAGGGGAGGTTTTAGAGGCATTTCCCCACCATCGCATCCTGTTCCTGGGACACTTTTATGCTCCTGTCAATCTCCAGGGGTGAAAAATCTCCAGGGGTGCATGACCCAATCACTCAGACTGCCTTTCCAAAAGAGAAAAGCAAAGGTGGTGGGGTTTGTTGCACACACGACATGCTCAAATGTTCAACTGTTGTTGTGTTTTGGACTTTCTGTTGGTTTGTTGGACCACTCATTAGGGTGTTTTTGTTAATGTACCTTTAAGACTGATATAAATAAATGGCCCCAATTGTGCCCCAATCAAAAAGCAGTCCAGGCTGAAACAGCCCTTTAACCTTTTTTAACCTTAGCATGCATGGGTGATGGTGAATAGGCATATGCATGTGCATGCTTTTGTGACATCACAGAGGTGTTTTTTTTTCAGTTGAATTTGCTTCTTTGGACTGTATGGGATGGGGGGGGTTGAACTTTAGCGATGTTCACGCACAAGAAGACACTCTTCTTTTCAAAAAAGCAAGGGATCATACTTCACGAGCCCTTTAATAGCCCGGAGTGCGAGTTAAAATACTAGGGCCTGCCACAAGCCTGGTGAGGTGTCCCAGGCAGGGCTACACTAACACTCTGCTTCCTTAGATAAACAGTTCCTTTTCAGTCACAGCAAATTGCTCGTGGCTGCGCTGTGGCTTTAAGTGCTTTATGGAGAAGGGCAGTCCGGCTCTGCCCCGGCACTGAATGCACCGTCAGAATGGCAGGATTACTGTCACGGACCACGGCTGTTTGCTTAACCCCTTCACCTGCCCTCCAGCAGGGGTCATCGTCGCAGATACGCCCCTGTCGTTAGCCCGATTAGTTCACAAGTCATCAGGCACGCCGAGAGCACAGGGTCATTGAGCCCATCGTAACGACTCCACATTGGCACTCTGGGGGAACGGGTCTAGGGCCTGATTGCAGGTATAATCGAATGGTCGGCTACGGCTGCAGCGTCACTTAACTCAGTTTTGATTACTCTGGAAAATGTCTTGCAAAAAACTATTTTACTAGATTTGTTTTCCCTAGTTTTGTTACTTTTTAGTAGTTTTACTAGTGTTAAGTCAAATTAGAAGGAAATAATGCGTCGTAATTTACATTTAAAGGTCAATTTTCACCGTAAATTGCTCAATATTTGAATTATGGACATTGTTTTGATATGAAATGGCCAAAACGTTCGTCTTAAACCTATTATAAAATAATATCGTAGACATCAGGCAGCACATTCATAAGGATTTCATATAAAAAAAAAACTTTCTAGATTCTGATTGTTTTCAGAACAGACCTTTTCATTCACTGAATTAATTTAACTGTTTATAAAGCTGAACATTTTTAAAAATTTTAATGGAATTCTTGCCTTTATCACAATGGCAGTTGATGTCATGGAACTATTAATAATTGTTTTTCACATAAATACTTTAGCACTAATATTGCAAATACTGCCAAGAGCAATAGCCCCAAACTTGAACTGGTAAGAACAAAGCCCCTGAGCACTAATGTAACATTAGCTTATACACACACTCATAAATCAATTTGTGCTGATGAGCTGGGGGATTTGACTTGTTTTTCTCTTATATTATGACTAAAAACAAAATGCTTTTTTGTGGTGGTCTGCGGAGTAAAAAAAATGGTCCTAACAGCAATACAATTGTTATATTAACAACAGTATAAGCCGTAGTTATGTGTACAAAAGTAAAAAACCTTTGTACACATGTAGAAGTAAAAATTTTAGTAAAAATAATTTTGAACGAAAATTTAAATGTAAATCTGTTTGTTTACAAACAATATTAAATGTCAATTTCAAATTCAAAATATGCATTCTTTTTAAATGTCATGACAATGAATATATGAATTGTGAATGGAGCATATTTTATAAATGTTTCATTACTGTAATACACTTATTTTTGAACAAACAGATATTTTACTTCAAGAATTCCAGCTTTAAAGAGAGAAATTTTGTAAATTTCATGAATTCAAAAATGAATTTACTTGGAAACAAGTATGTCAAACACTTTCCCAAAAACCCAGTTCACAATGTTTACAGAAATCGAAGCTGAAATAAATAAGGGGACGCCAAACGAAAAAAAAGGTATACACCGTATTATTTGTAAAATATCACTTATGCGGTTAAAAATATTACCTTTAAAATGTCACAATGCTGCTGCCTTACAGCTCTTTATTAGAGTATTAAACTGTCAGCTGCTATTATTTAACATGTATAGCAAAGGAAAACAATGTTACACTGTTAAAATGAATCTTTTTTAAATATTTGAAATTTCAAATTTTGATGCAGTGCAGATTTATACGGGGGAGATATTTTGGTACATGGCTGTTTTCTAAAACAATGTTTAAACTGTATTTCATAACCGATTCCTACCCTATTAGTCAACTTTGCTGTAGCTTTTCTATTCAAATATGCAAATGTACAATGCTGAAAATGCATGGTGTAGTTATTTAGAGATGGACTTGTATAAATTAAATGTATATATATATATTAATACATTCATTTAAATATATAGATGTTTATATTTATTACGGTCATTGTATATACAATCATTTTTTGGCTTTTCCAAATTAAACACAAAGTTACACTCCGCAGTAATGCGGGGGTAAAGAGAGTAAGTGTGTAATAAAAAGAAAGACCAAAGGAAATAAAAGATGTGATAATGGAGTTTGACAAATGCTTTGGGTAAGTGAAAAATTCATTTCTGCCAATTTTTCAAATCATACAGTTTGGCTAAAAAAAACTGAGCATCCCGGATCAAATAGCTGTTTGTCGAATGTTCAGACATACCCATTTTAATATACATTTACTGTCTGTTTAGCTTTTTTTTAAATGTAGCCTATGCAAAAGTATATTTTATGTTTTATTTATTTTTTTTATGTGAAACTCAAATAAATAAAGAAATATAAATCGTGAACTACGATTTTTTTAAATGCAGTTAAAAAAAAGAGTGTATTTATTTTCCAAACCACAAAGTATGCCATTTGTCTGTGAGAGGCTATGTTGTTTAATAGTACACAAATATTGAGTTCAACGCTATTATAAATGCTATTTCATTCTTCTATATGCTATTTCTAACCTTTATATAGATCAGTATATCAAGCTTCAAACCATCTAGTGCCGTGTACTGTAGGTATTGCCCAAGGCCTTCCATATTCACTTTTGGTGTTGGCCAGTGTGGAACAACTTGTTGCAGTTTGCGGTACCGATATGTCATGCTGATGACATTTCCATGCGTGTTGTGTGTTCTCTTTGTGATCCAGGCCTACGCCTTTCGTGAGAAGAGTCTCCTTGGCTGACATCCCTCTCCACATAGCCCCCTCTACAGTGGAGGTACAGAAATTGCCATCCGAACAGAATGCGCGGTAAACAGGGAATTCACTGCGGCGGTGTGAGCAAGCCATGTACCTTTCCCCTTGTATTTGTTATTGTGACTTCATTTTGCAAAGTATGTCTTGTTCACTTGAAATCAAATGAATGTTTTGGGTAAGAGACCATGGAAAAGAGCCGTCTCTCTCTTGTGGTACCCGCATCTGTTGTAACAGACTGTGCAAACGTATCAGTGGGCTTATCTTTGAGTTTCATAACTGTTATGATTGTCAAAACTGCTTCCAGTCTTGACGTGGCCACGACTACGGCTACTTGTAGCAAGAAAAGGCCTACCTTCGGCTCAGGGGGGCAAATAGTCTAGGTGCTGCTGAGGTCGCAAAGGATTTACTTTGGAAGATTCGCGCGGCCCAAAGAGCAGCTGGCATACAAAAGGTACGATGAAATCACGGGTACGTAATAAGTAGTGAAAAGAACGGTACGAGTAGAGCGGCGCGACTCTTTGTCCCTCTAAACGCAGAGAGGCTGGATCGGCAGGGGCGGGGCCTCGCCGGTTGTCGACATCTTCGATAACCATTCAGACGAGCCCTCTGAAAATAGAGCGAGCGGAAGCCTGAGATAACCGTAATTAGAACTGACTCTTCGTGCCAGTGATCCATGCAGACTATTAGTGTTGTCACGAAAGGCTGCAGATGCTACTGGGCATGCGCACTGCCTCCTGTTAGCATCCTCGCGTGTTCGAGGAAGGTCAGCTCCTTTAGCTGGCGTAAAGCTAATACGCCCAGCACAGGGCCGTGGCATCACAGGGCCAGGGCTTTGACGTGAGGTCGAAAGGCCCGAGATTGGGAAAGGGGGCAGGGGTTGTTGAGGGTAGAGGGGGGGGTAAGTTGTAGTCATGTTTTTCCAAGCTTAAGCCTCATGCGTGCAGCTTGATGCAAAACAGCCCTAGCAAAAAAAAAAAGGGGGCTAAATTTAGGCCGACCCGAGCACATGCATGTAACTGGGAGGCCCCCAGTTTCAAAATGCTTGCTGCTGACCCCGAGCCGAAAGTGCACGGGGATTATGCCGAAACAACTTCTTGTAATCCAAAATCAGTCTGGTGGTTCTTGGCTTGGTCAGATCTTTGCATGCTAAAGTTTGGGCGCCCCGCTTACGCGACATGTTGATTTTCAGTGTGTAAATAAGAATGCATGGCTTAGAGAGAACACACTGCACACCGAACACACTGCACACTACATTTTCATGCACAGCGGCTGTTTATGTAAAATGTGGCCTGTGTGAAAATTATGGTACATTTTATATTTTTACATTTATTTTTCTCCAATATGTAAAATCGGCAGAAATTGTGCTGTAAATTTAGCAAATAAACAGTTTTTCTAAGTTAATTCCCTGTATTTTTGTCATAAAGGAAACATTTTTTTTTTTATTTGATCAGGGGCATTTAAACTTTTGCGTATGGCCGATACGGACAAATCAGAACAGCATCAGTATTAAAATCAGCATCGTGACGCCTGATAGGAGCTCTATTACATGGCTGTAAATGTTTTCCTTCTTGTTTTATCACATTTGTCGGTCTTCATTAAACATTTCTTAATCAGTGTTTAGAATTTGATTGGCAAATGTTACACATTTTACAATGTACACATTCCTTGTCTGTACGGTATCCTAGTCACTTTACATTTTCTGACAGAAATTTGAATATCTTTGCATTATTTGGCATTTCATAACCCAACAGAACGTGGGTGCACCGTATGTATTATTCGTATTAAAAGTGTTTGATAAATGTATTAGTTTGGCAAATTTGCATGTATTCGGTCTTACATTGTTCATGCTTTTTGCTTTTTTTAGGACTCATTCAGTCGCTAGCTGTTCTAGGTTTCTTTGCACGCACTTACAAATTCTGCTTTCTTTGAGCTTTGCTACAGCTAATGCTGTGTACAGTTATGTGAATCGCGTGTGAGTGTAAATGTAAAAACGTGTAGTTGTGTGGAAAAATTACAATTTTATAACAATCTTTTACATTTTTTTTTTATTTAAGGACCATATGAAGCCAGAAAAAAAGAAGAAGAAATGATCCGGTGAGTATTGTGTAATATCTTACCATTTGCATGTACTTAATAGATCAGAAATCCTTCACCTCTTTAATTAAAAAAAAAATTACAACCAGCCTTTTATTTACAAACTGCCGCTGTCCAACAATAAAAGTGCCCCACTATTGTGCATTTAAAGCTAGGCTGGGTCACTAAAAGCAAATTATTTAAGCAGATATATTGTTGTTGTCATAGAAAACCCTCGTCTTTGCGATCTGCCAATGTAACTTCGTCCACCGCACTCACAAAAACATAGGTTTTCATTGGAAATTCTTTTTACTGACCAGTACAACACAAATACACGGTACCTTTGTGTAGAACCAGCTTAATTCAGTAACTTCATCTACGTTCAGTCTGCTCCATGTTCAAATAAGTGAGCGTCTGGATATGACAAATGATACAGAATCCACCCTCAGAAAGACAAAGGACGGCTCACTGGAGCACGCAAACTTCAAAAACGATGTCAAATATTTTTTTTCAAAATTACAAGTCTTTTATTTTACAAACTGCTGTTGCCCAACAATAAAAATACCCCCACTTGTTGTATATTTGAGCTTGGCTGGGACAGTAAAAGGAGTTTGTTTAAGCGGATATTTTGTTGCGGTCTGAGAAAAACCCTTGTATCTCCAAAACTGGCAAATTTACAAGTAAAAAAAAATTTGTTATAAAAAAAATTTTGGTATAAAAATTTGTTTTCCATTCATTTTGGACTTTTTATGTTGGTCTGTTCATCAGGTGGATTTTAACACTGTTTAAATGTCATCTGGTGTTCACCAATTACATAAATAAAGCAAAAAAAACTACAGACATGGAGATAAGAGGTTTTGTATTGACATTGACAATATGTAATCTATTTATTCGACATGAGCGTTGATACAAGGGCCGAATATGATCTGTGATCTGCATTATCTTCCAATGTACACGTTGGACAACGCTGTTCAAACGTCTGTTGTCCTTTATTGTCTGTGGTGTGTATGTTGCTGTGCAGTTGGTGCACTGTGTTCCATGGTGCAGTAGAGTCTTGTGTGTAACACCCAGAATGTTTACTTATAATAAAAAAGCTGTTTTTCTGAGCAAAAAGTTGTTTTTTTGCTGATAAAACACTAATATTACAATCAATACAAATAACATTCATACAAAGAGCAATTTTTGTAATTGTAAATTTGACATATGTCAAAATTACATGTAGTTATCGTCCAATACGTGCTCTGGCTAATTCATACTTTCTTACATTAATATCAGGTGTGCTGATGATGGAGGGAAAACAGAAAATTTCAGTAACTGAGGGCATTGAGGAGATATGAATGCCAAAGCAAATCAACTTACATGGTATCAACTTCTTAAAAAAATGTTTTGTTTTGTTCATTTTAACTGTGTTTATTTTTACGAATATTAATTCTCTCACACTCACAGCCCACATGATTTTATTGCAAACGTTGAACACATTGTAACACTGTTTCTTGACAATTCAGTAATGTGCAGAATATTGTAATTCTTTGTGCTTACTGTAGAATTTGAGTTTTTTTCCCCCCATGATTATTTTTTAATGGTTTAAACTGTAGTTGTCATGAGCTCTAATTGACTGAGAATATATTTTTCCATTTACTGACTGACTTCCTTCTTTACGAGAAGATATTATAATACCAATCCATTCATGCTTGTCAAACGTTGAGAGGAGTGGATTGACATTTTCCGTCCCGAAGTGCCTATACATGTTTTACATCTTTGTCAGCCAGGTCGTATACGTTTCAGACCTGAAGAGGTGGGGCGGTATGAAGTTATCAGCGTATGTGGGCAGGTAACGAAAAGCCACAGGCGCTAGAAATGCTGGAGAAACGGTGGAGCTTTTAAACGTCGATGTTCAGAAACACTAAAGATTGAGTCGAAGCAGTTTGGTGGTACGTATAAGAAGCTTTAGCACAGTATAATAATTAACATGAACAGCTTTTAGCTAAAAGGCTTAATCATGAATTTATTGGGTCATAGTTTATAGATTATAGCATAAAAGACACTACGTATAATTCTGTAACTCACAACAGAAATGACTGAATTCAACGGCATGACAGTCTCAGGCTATTCCTTTTCTAGACCTTAAACACGGCTACACTTATATTAGTCCTCTGAGAGATGCCATCCAAGATATTATGACAAGATATTATCCAATATATTATCTTAGGCCTGTAAAATATTTGATATATTCATATTTTTGATCAAATATTCTATTTAACTGTAGTTCCTGGTGGACCTGTGCCAAAGAATGGACAAAAACTGTAGCCACTCACGATGCAAAGAGCTCAAAGACTCGGAGTTGATGCCAAAATAATACTTCATTTTAATATTAACTGATTTTTTTTTTACCTCTGGTGTTTAAGCTATGCTATCAAAGGAATGTCCATGACTTAAATAGCAATACATTATTTAAATATTTTCTCTTGACTTTGTCACAGGCAAGGAATATTACAGCACCGTCAATAACCGCAAGCAATGCGATGGTTTGTATTCGGGGCATTTAGTGGGTCTGACTATGGTCGTTCTATTGCCATACATGCTAGTCTTGTGAGAATTCAGATGTTCTTCCATTCATCAGTATAATGACATTTCTCTTTAGCCTCGCCATATTTCAGCACGCAGAGAAGATTTAGTTTTCCCTTTAAAACCTGACATTTGACACTGAAACAGCCTGGCAGCTAGCCTCGGCTCCCTCAGGCACTCATGTGGAACGGCTTTAGGTGCTCCTGAGATGCCTGCAGGCATGCTTTATTCTTTGCCTAAGTGTTCCATTAGGGCAACGGTTAGAAGATGGTGTCTTCTACATTATATGCTATTGTACTATGTGCAAACACAACTTTGTACGCCAGCAGGGCTGTACTCACAACATTTCCCTGAGTTGAAAAGGCAAAAAATAGGACACATGTACGTTGGTCATGTGGAATAGGGGGAATCCTCTGCGGGAATGGAAATCATGGTGTGAAAAAATCTGTCTGGCTGAAGCCGGTCTCAAGCTCTGCGGAAGTATGACGTCTGAAAGACTGGCGTGGGACGCTCGTCATAAACTCGTTAACGTCGATATCTGAAATTTTTACCTGTCCTTTGGTCTTCCTGATTCTCTGAGCCGGCCTGAGCAAATAGAGCAACCTGGACAATAAAACCGAGGCTAATTTCACTTGATTTGTCAGAGCTTCAGGTTTTTGGTTACATGATGTGCTGTGTTCAACACAATGAATGAAAAGCCGAATCTGATTATGAAATGGGTTCAATTGGGTAATGCTATATGTTACTCCAAGATGAAACTCTCACTGTAGACAGAACAAGGTCTGTTGCATTGTCATTATAAAATGCAGTTGTGAATGGGTTCAAATTGAACATTCCACATGATTTTTTTTTTTCTTAGAAAGTTACATAATATGAATTATTTATATATATATATATATATATATATATGTGTGTGTGTGTGTGTGTGTGCGTGTGTGTGTGCGTGTGTCTTGCAATATCTCTCATGTGCAATATTCTTCTGTGTAATATTCTCCACTGTACAATATTCTTCTGATTTTCTCTGTGTAAAACAGGTGTAACTTGTACACATATATAGGTTTATATAGAATTCTTCATATACTAATGTCTATTTATATTGTTTTGTAAAGTTTACTTATTTGTATCTTATTGTGTTGTACAGTTTTTTTTAAATAGTATCTATTGCTTTACCCGCTCTTCTGCTGCTCTTACCTTTTGTACTGCCCTAGCAATGCAAATTTCCCACTTGTGGGACTAATAAAGGTTTATCTTATCTCATCTTATGTCTGATATGTCTATATCTATCTATTTATTTATTTATTTATTTATATATAAACATATATGTTTTCTTTCTTTTTAGACAGATAGACAAGACAGAGATTTTGCAAATATATATATATATAATTGTATGTATAATAATTAATTTCCTTGGTTTGAATGGTAAACCTTAAAAAAAACTTCACTGTTACCAAGTAACACATTCAAGGGTAGGATCATGCCTAAATCAGTCTGTCCCGTGTTCAGGCAGTGTTATCGCAGGTTTACTGACTCTTTCACATGGCTGTTCCTGAACTGCGCCTGTGACAGTAAAACTCTGAGCACTGCTGAAGGTGAGTGGCGGATCAGCTGCTCTCCAGTTTATTCCTGTGATTAGCATCACCTGTGCTGCTAACATGACTTCACTACATCACAGCAGTGCTGTGAATTAGCCCTAAGGCTTTTAGGCCCGGGGAGAGGCTTCTAGACACGTGCCTTTGTAAATATGGCTGATTTTCAGCTGAACTCGAGGTTAAAGGTGGTGTTTGTGAAGCAGGCGGTTGGTAGACAGGGTGGTCTGAGCGCTGGAGATAACGTGAACCCCTCTAGCTAATATGAACCTCTCGCGCGCGTTTGTCTGCTCCGTTCACCTGATTGATAGAGTGAGTTCCTCCTTTGCTCCACGACCTGCTAACGAGAATCCCCGCTCTTTCTTTCAACTTCAACTCCGTCCTCCGTTTCCCCTTTGTTCCCTTTTTCTTGGCCTCAGAGCGCCAGTGTCAGTGGTTTTGTCACTTATATTACACTTACACTACAGTGGTCTGCACAGCGCCGACCACGCTTCTCTCGTTTACTACCACGTCACGTGTTTAAAACAAGAAATGTTTACTGTGGCCTCAAGAGCGACGTGGGTACTTTTATTTTCTATTGACGTTAATTTGGTAATAATAATAATAATAATAATAATAGTAATAATAATAATAATAATAATAATAATACATCTTTATTTTTTATGTCTTATAGGCGTTATATTTAATGAGGCTGTGGTGCACTATTTAAAAAATGGATTTAGCAATTATATATATATAATAACATTGTATAATAAAATATATGCTGGGCCTGGGAGAAAAATATACATTTACATTTTTATTTTTAAATTTGCATTTAAAATAAACAAATAAATTGATCCAATGTTGTGATATTTCGCCTCCCCTCGTGCGAAATAAAAATCATATGTTTAGTGGAAATATTAGCTATAATGGAAGTCAAGATGCGCTGTTTAACCCCTTACTTTCTCGTCATTTTGCTTAAATGGTGTATAATTAATACTGCAGTACTGTAATAGTGTAATGTCGCCTCTGGTCGTTCAGTAGACTAGTTGCGTCCTCTGCTAGCTCTGCTTTTACTGGGCCACGGCCATCTGTGAACTTTCCAGACGCACAGTAGTACGATATCAGCGCGCATATATATATATATATATATATATATACATACATATATACTTTGACAGTATAAAAACCATCTTAACCACATTTATGTGCAGCTACAATTTTCCTTTATCATAGTCTTCTTTTTCATTTAATTCTGGTCGTTTTATTTTTGTAAGTTGCTTTTTGTAATTTTTTATCTATTTATTTATTTGTTTGTTTATTGTAGCCTTTAGCACGCCTAAATAAGCAACGCCACGGTGTTCTCATCCTGCACGGCTATAAAGTAAGACATTGTAAATATTCATTAGCAATGATTTATTTTTAACGTGAACTTTGCATTTCACAGTAATTGTACAGGTCCAAACCAGAAACGGGACCTGTGAATAACACGTGATTTACAACGTGACGGTAAACTCGTGCTTTAGAGTATCGCGCATTATCCTGTTTACAGCATGTACAAACGTCTAATTTATAAAAACTGATACAAATAAACTGTCCAATATAATGGTCCGGTTTGTTTGAGTATTTAATATATTTTATTTCTGACAGCTTTTTAACGATTTCAGCGTTATTTAATTTTTTAAAGCTGTGTCCTACTTTTCCACTACGCGTAGCCTATGGGAAATTTCCTCCAATTCTCACCACACCCGTTTTCCGACAGACCCCGCCTCCCACACTGGGATTGGCTCATGAGAGCGAGGTGTGAGCCAATCACAGCGCGCTCTGAGGGGCACTTCCTCCAAGTCTTAGCGCTGCCGGCGGACCTCTACGGAATACGGGTGTGGAAAACCAATATCGTCGAGTGCTTTCATGCGAGCAGCCCCTTCTGTCGAGTTGGGGTGGAATTGGTTTCTTAGAAGCATCTAGATGAGCCTTTTAGTGAAGAAACCAAGTACTATGCACGATACAGCGTAGTGCTGCAATCACACGTTAGGTCAGGTGTAAAAGACCCTCACTGGCAGGTTTTGTCAATCGCCACTCTTTGCGGTGTTGGTATATTTCAAGAACTAGTCAGACACCCCAGTGAAAATCTGAAATGTCCATGCCTGGGCACTTATGGGTCAGTAGGTCATTTTCCCCCCACAGGAAAGCACATCAGGTCAGTGCCTGACAAACTGGAAGAAAGGCCTACGTGCAAACCAAGGGCCGTTTTGCATGTTATCTCAATGCTAAGTCTGAGTGCCTCCATGCGTGACTTTTATCCTAGAAAAGAAGGCTGAGAAATGACCCCAATTAGCTAATTTGAATTACATGCCAATGGCCAGGCCCGTTCTTCCACCAGCAGCTGGATAAAACTGAGAAATCTGGATTGTCCCTCTTACTGAGACAGCATTGGCTGCTATTGCTAATTTCTGTCCCTACAGCTAGAAACAGAAATCCAGTAAAAGACAGTGATTGAAACCACATAGGTTAAAACAGCCATGGAAGCTACTCCACCAAGAAATCACACAAGAGGTGGGTTTACATGGACATACAGGTCATCAGCATGTCTTCAGGATGTTTCCGAACAATTGTAGCCTTTAGTAGCAACATCCAAAAGATGTAAAAACCTGTATCTGCTTGACTACGCCGACACAACTTTAGCTAAACACCACCGCTCGGAGTTTGTGGTGCTCGAGGAGAGTCATTTTACTACCGACACGGCTCCGCGGAGCTAGACAGGCCGCGCTGGCCACATTCTCACACAGACAAGCGGGGGCTACTCTGTCTTACTGACAAACCAGAGGTTTTAATATTCAATATCTCCGAACAAGTTAGTCAAAGTACAGAAAAAATTAACATAAACAAACACATGTACACTGAGGGAACTAGCCTAAATGAAAGTGCAAAAAAACCCAAAACAAACCAAAAAAAATTTGAAAATAACACTTGCATATAAAAATGTTGACCTAGACACTCAAATGATTAGTATAAAATAAATTAACAGTCATTCCTCACAAAAAAGAGAGGTAAATGATGAAAATGGGTGGGCTTTTCGAAAATCCTCCTTCAAGTGTTTTTTTTTTTGTTTGTTTCTCCTGTCATTCATAGGCTCAAGTTTGAATTAAAGTTTTAAATCGTTTTAAGCATTTTTTTAATCAATAAAGGCCCATGTTTACACGTTTAATTTCATGAATATTTTGCATGTTTGGGTTTGTGGAGTAACACCCCCCCGTCCCGAAAAGGCCTGCAGGCTGAAGCGTTGTCATGGTGCTTTTCTAGCAAAGGTGAAAGGTCAAGGTCAAGATGAAGGAGCTTCTACTCCACATGCAAACTGGCGCCAAGTGTACAGTCATGCATCCCATGTGGTCCCTATCTAGACACACCTGGCCAGGTGGAGTGCAATGGGGGCAGCTGGGGAGAATGGGCCCATACACACGCTGATCGTTATTTTTTTCCAATGTCCTCAGTGTAAAACGTGTTGCATATTTATTATTACACACAGGTCAGCAGAGTACAGAGCTGCAGGCTGTGGCACCTGAGGAAATGTGAGAGATTGCAGCAGCCGACTCTCAGGGTTTTTTTTCCTCCCATTCACCCTCTTTTTGTTTGTTTTTATTTTTGTTTGTTTGTTTTTTTTTACCCTGATTTGTCTTTAAGGCGCTTCTCAACGAAAAGACGTCCAAGTTCACAATTTTACTATTTACATAAATAATTTATATTATCCTATGGTACCTGGGCGGATGAATACAACGACGCTAGAAATTGTCAGTACATCTTTTTTTTTTCCATTTTCTCCATAAATATAAAACTTAAATTAACGGACCGAGGGACCGGAGCGGTGTGTATAAATAGTCTGTATATTGCGGAGCGTTACCTTTGGCAAATCTAGACAGTCTGCGCTCAAAGGTAACGCGGTCCATTCGCGAGAGAGCGGCCACGGCACCGGTAGCTCCGCCGTCGTCATCGCTTTTCTTACGTATTTTTTTTTTATTTCTGCAGTGTCGTTTGTGTCGTTTTTTTGCCTTTATTCCTTCGCTTCGCCCTCGTTTCCCGGTCTCCGTCCCTCAGTTTAAGAACGAGTTGGGCGCGACCCGCTTCTGCTGCGCCAGCACTCCGGCGAAGCCGCCCGCCCCCGCAGCCGAGAAGGGCGGCAGCGCCGTGGCGAGAGTGTCCGCGAGGAGCGCGCGCGCCGAACTGGCGGGAACGTCGAACGCGGGCGTGCGCTGCTGCTGCTGCTGCTGCTGCTGCTGCGGGGGAGGCGGCGGTGGCGGTGGAGGCGGCTGATGCGCCTGCTGCGCGGCGCCAAAGTATCCCGTCTGTCCGTGCAGCAGCCCCACTGGCGACGTGCTCATCCCGTACGTGTTGGCGAGGCCGAACGGCCGCGCTACGTCCCCGTTGGACAGCGGCTCAGCGGCGCCCGCCAGCAGCGCCCCGTAGCCGTGTCCCTGGCCCAGGAAGGCCGCCGACGAACCGTTGAAGTGCGCGGGGTGGTGGTGGTGGGGGTGATGGGGGTGGTGGTGCGGGTGCAGGGACAGGAAGGGCGAGAGCTGCCAGCAGAGCGGGCCGCCCGCGCTCTCGTGGACGCCGAGGGCGAGCGGCGCGAAGCGGAGCCCGCGCTTCAGGGCCAGCTTGCCCCGCGACGTGGCCGAGCGCCGGCGCAGCTTGCCCGTGGTGCCGCCGATAAAGACGTCGTCGCTGGACGGGTCGAGCATCCAGTAGTTGCCCTTGCCCGGGTCGTCGTAGTGGCGCGGCACCTTCACGAAGCACTTGTTGAGGCTCAGGTTGTGGCGGATGGAGTTCTGCCAGCCCTGCTTGTGCTCGCGGTAGTACGGGAAGTTCTTCATGATGAACTCGTAGATGCCGTTGAGCGTGAGCCGCTTCTCCGGGCTCTGGCGGATGGCCATCATGATGAGCGCGTTGTAGCTGAACGGCGGCTTGTCCAGCTTGCCGTTCTTGGCCACCGTCGCCGCGGGCGCCGCCGCCTCCTCCTCATCCCCCTCCTCCTCCTTGCCGTCGCCCGCGCGCGCCTCCTCGGCCTTGGCGGGCGACGCCGCGCGCTCCGGCGGCGCGAGGTCGCGCGGCTCGCTCCGGGACGGCAGCAGGAGGCTCGTGATGCTGAACGAGGCGGATCTCTGCACCGTGGCGCCCCGCTCCTTCGGATCTCCCATTCCGGGTGTGCGCTGTGCTGCCGTGTAGTGTGCTTTCGGGCAGGGGGGGTGGGGGGTGTGGGGGTGTGTGTGTGGGGGGGGGGTCTCCAACCAGAGCAGGTAAAGGGGGCGACAGGATCAGGGCATAGCAGGCGCGGAGGAGAAGTGGCGGGGCGCACCGGAGCTCGGAGCAGGAGAGAGAAATTAGTCATTAAGGAGGTTCCCACTTATCGCGACATCGGCCGAGGGGGGCGGGGCCTCGGCTCAGGGGGCTTGCGTTTATTCCCTCCCCTGCAGGATTTGATGCCGCCGTTGCCAGACGCGGCTCCGCGCCGCCTTCGTGGGCCAGATGCACTTAATCCGTGTGGGCACAGTGGGCGAAAATGAAGCACTGAGCGCCAGGGCAGCCAGATATCGCCACCGCCTCATTGGTTGAAAGCGTCGTACACGCGCGCACGCCTGTATTGACGCTGGCGCAGCGCCCTCTGTCGACAGGCGAGTGTAGGCGCACCTAACGGCCCGGTTGAGCTCGTTCAAAGCGGGGGGCGGGCGACTGCAGGGCTGCTGTCCACCACAGTGTGGCGATATCCCTGCTCCAACACACCTGGTTCAACATGACGGTTTATTGCCGGGTGGGTGTGTTTGAGGACGGAAACTACCAAACTGTGCTGGACACCGGCCCCCTAGGTCTAGAGTTGCCCACCCCTGTCTTTGCCAACCGATCAAAAAATCAGCATAATTCTGGCAATGAGGTGTGAACAAAGTGATTCATAGTGGGTTTGATGTGAAATAATGCATTGTAGACAAAACTCTTGACTCATCGCAATGTCTACAGAACAGTTAGTTTTTCAGTTTTTATTATGTAATATTGACGGTTATCAATATTAAGTGGTGGTAAACCCATAGAAAGGCTCTTTCTATGGGGCCAATTTTGACTGGACACACCTTGCACATTGACACAATGGCTGGATTAATGTGAGGTAGCTTTAAGAAGCAGTTGATGTTTGGACATATTGGTTCCTATCACCACTAAGTGTCTCTAGAATGGTGCATTTCATTCAACCATTGTTTCCATTTTAAGCATTAGGAGAGTGTTTGTAACCCATCACAGGAAAAAAAAAAAACACTTTAGGAAGAGGAGCAAGGAGAAGAAGAGAAGTGGTGATGAAAGAGAAAGGTTTTTAACTTCGTTTTGAAGGTGGGAAAAGACGTTCAGTCGCGAAGAGATTGTGAAAAAGAGTTCCAGAGTTTAGGGGCAGTAGCACTGATTGACCTGCCACCCAAAGAGGTAAGACGGGTACAGGGAACCTTCAGGAGATTAGTACCAGATTACCTGATGGAGCAAGGTGGGGAATAGGGCACAAGAAGATGGCTGAGGTATGGAGGAGCAAGACCGTGTAGGCCTTTAAAAGTGAGGAGTAGTATTTTTAATACAGGATTGAATAAGGAGCCTATGTAATTGGATAAGGATGGGAGTGATGTGGGATGAGCGTTTACTATGAGTGTAACTAACGTAAAACATATTAATACATTTACATATAACCAGTCAACCCAACCTCCTGTTCTGTTCTTTTTCTGTTTTTTTTTTGTGCACAAGTATATACACGTCTAGTGGATTATTCAGCTGTTTCATCTGCAAGAGGTAGCATGTTTTTGTGATGCTTTGTGTTAGCCTTTAGCTTAGCATTACTACACAAATCCTTCCTCACTAAAAAACAACAACACAAAGCACTTTCTGAAAATAACACAGTGTTGGGGATTCTGTGAAGTCACCTGAATTGTTTTTAGTACATATTTTTAACATTGGGATTAAGGGATGACATTTGTGAAAGAACTGTGAACAATTATGTAATTTTGACCTCAATATTTGAGAACAAATAATGCTTTCAGGTGGCATTTATGAATGTAAAATGGAAAAAAAAAGTTATTGGGAAAGAATTTGAATCATATGGCAGCGCAACTTGAAACAGCTCGTCAACTTGTAAAAATGATTTATTTTGAGATTTGAAAGGAATATCATGAAAGGTTAGGTTGCAGAAATGTCATGCAGTATCCTTGCACAACTGGTTTCCAAGTAGGCTTTTTAGTTTTCACCGGTCTGACTTTTCAAACCATGATTAACATAGTGTTGCTTTTGCTACAATTTCCATAGATTGTCTTGTCACCTATGGTAACAGATGTGGAAAAGCTTGCGTGTTATTCCTTTAAAAAAGAGCAAGGTCAAGCAAGTTCAAAATGTATCTTGACCTCCAAGGAAACCTTGTTGATTACATTAGTTTTTATTTTATTGCCTTTCTTTTATTCATTCCCTTTATTATCTCTTTATTTACTTTCTGTATTTAATCTATATCTATATTGTAAGATAGAAATCATGTGTCAGATGGCTCTGGGTGATCATAAAGTGTAGATATTTTCATCAGAAAATCAGGTTTAACTCTTTAATGGCCACACCATGAAATTAAAGCAATTTAAAAAAACACTTTGTATTTTATATTTATTTGGGACAATTATAAAATTTTTGGTTTTTCATAAATGTTTACATTTTTTAAATTTTATAATAATTACAATATTGTTTTATTTAAGCATTTTAATAGGCCTCTGTCATGAGTACATTTTAAATAACATTCTTGAGTTTTTTTGAAGATTCTGTGAGAGATCTATAAAATTTGTGTCCATCTGCAACCAGGATGCCTTTGTCTAACGTACCATGAGGAAGCCCACTGAAAAGGTCTACTAATTAAAAACAGTGAATTCCATGACTGGCCCTGAGCAAGCTTGAACAATCAGGTTAAGTTCAATGCATGTTTCAGTAAGATATAGGGACTCAAAATGGTCTTGACCAAATAACTGACCAGAACACTAAAGGGTTAAATAAAGCAGTGGGGAAGTTAAGCTCTCGCAAGGAAAAGCATTGCAGTGCGTCTAGTCCTCATTAACATTTTCAGAGAGGTCTGCTTTATTAATAACGTTACATCAGAACAGTATTCAACGTTCTCCCAGCAAATAAGAGTTGTTTAGAAGAGCTTGGCTTACTTCATGTTTATGGTTTAACCTTCATTAGAGGTAAATTCTGTCAGTGTATATATCTTGATGTTCAGAGTTGTACACTTGATGTAGAACAGTACTTCATGGCTTGATTTTGGAATACAGAGAATATAATTAAGTATTTCTTCAAGTGTCTCCATTAAAACCAAATCCTTTCCCACAAGATATGATGGCATATTCACTGACATGGCTATTCATATAGGATTCCTCCATATTAAATATTGTTAATAACAATGTCTAATAAAATGATTCATTTAGCAAATCTACCCATGTAAAATTAATCCTGCACTTTAGAGTAGATGGTATGCACAGAAACTTGACACTTTCTCACTGGAACATGTACCTTCTGTTGGACTGAGTGGCAAAACATACTGCAACATGGCTGCCTTCAGTAGGGAAAACTGAAAAATTAGCTTTCTGGATAAATGACAGGCAGTTGGACTCTGCAGTGATCTACAACTTACCAAAGCACCAGTGGTTGGATAGACATTGACATGATCAAGAATCAGATTTCTTAGCATTTGTTTGTACCTGGTTTCTATGCCGTGGAAAAATACATAGATGGAGGCTTGAAGGCACATGACAACATGGTCCGTGGGTTGTTTGATAATTTGTTAGGATCACTGTACAGTCCAACTGCCTTCAGTTTATCAGAAAGCAAAGAATAATTTAGTTTTGTAGTCTGTAAACAGATAACTTATATCACACAATGACATGTGGCTTCTGCACTTCACCCATCCACACGTGGAGCAGTGGACAGCTATCAACAGCACCTGGGGAGCAGTGTAGCAGGATGTTACCTTGCTCAAGGGTTCTTCAGTGGTTCCTGGTCCTTGAACCTGTGAATTCCTAATCACATGGCCAAATCCCTAAGCACAATGCAACCACTACCCGTTATATACCACTAATGCTACCACTCCGTAAATGTTAGTATTTCTGCCACACAGTTATGCTACTTTCAAACACAGAAAGCCAGTCCATCACATGGGCCCTTTAAATGCCTTGGAAAGTTCTTTGTAGCCATGGACTCACAAACAGCATGATTTCAACATACTAGTGAACTGCTGGGGAAGAAGCTTGGCGGATGTGTCCCTAATTGCATATGGACATGGTTACAAACATGTCTTCGCGTTGTCAAGCATGGTTGATCTCAACAAACCTGGCCTGTCAGAGAAGTTTAGCGCTTAAAGCCAAACAGCATTCAAGGACTACAAGGCTGGTCAAAATGCATGAGTAGTAAGCGAGCACTGTGTCAAAACATTAGGTTGTGGCAGGGTGACCGAAAACACGGGCAGCTGTGCAATGCTGCCCCCTTCCGGAGCATCACCGCTGGTGCAGCAAGCTCAAGCCCTCGAGTTCACACGGCCAAGGCTTTCGTTGGACTGTCAGAACGAATCACACACCATCGCCTCAGCTACAGGGTCAGCATGAGTTTATGCTATTAATAGTGCTGGAGTAAGGAGCCGCTCTTTGTGGTAACAGCCTTCCATCCTGGGACCAGGCTTATTACAGCAGGTCAGCAGGACAAGAGAGCGCAGACAACAGCGTTGGAACCACTAGCTGGGCCACTTATACACACAAACACAGGCCCTTGCCCACCTCAGGCGGGAATCCTCTCAATGTACCACTTGCTGTGCAGCTATATCAAGCTATTGATAGAACTTGTGTGTGCATGCTTATTCACATTACAGCAACCATTAAGTGACCTGTATTAATAGAAATATAAATATTTCTGGCTGTTCAGAAATTAAAGAATTTAATATATGAACACAGTTAAAGATCCAAATACAACGATGTCAAACTCTAGTCAATACAGTCAGTATATGGAAAATAACCTGCTAGAACAGGCCTTTTTAGATTTACTAAATTTGAAAAAAAAATATCATAAATACATATACATTTACATACACCAATCAGCCACAACATTAAAATCACTTGATTGAAACCACAGGTCACATGATTAACATGAATTATCTCATTTCAGTGGCACTTAAGAATGGCAAAACGTGGCATATATTAGGCACAAAGGGAACAGTCAGTTCTTGAAATTGATAAGCATACCATGGAAACAAGACTGCAAATAAGCCTGTTTTGTTTTTGTGATGTCTTTAGCCTTTACCAGTTTAGCTCCACCCATTCACATTAACAGTACAAAGAGTTTTTCAGACTGCACTGCTTTTTGAGAATGGAAGGTCAGGTAATGAAAATGTTCATGTTAAATTAGTTTTGGCTCATTTTTAGGGCTGGCCTTAAGTTGTCTATTTAGTATTCAAAAGCATTGTCTTCTGTCTCATGCATCAGAAGCCTAAACTATAAACACACATGTCATCCTTTAGGTAGAACTGCTGTTGTTTATTTGTAAAAAATGTAAAATAACTTGTTTAAGTTGGCTTTCATACACATCACTTTGTTTCAGAAAACTGCACTGCTTTCCATGTGGCCACTGAGGCTAAAAGTTGAAAAATGCACCTTCAATGAATTGACAATGAAAAAGATACAGTGCAATAATTACTGTAAGAGAATGGTACAGCATGAAGGCAGTGGTGGTAGCTGCTTGTTCTACACAGGATGACAGTATTCAAAAAAAAAAAAAAAAGCAGATTACTATACATAATGCTACCTAGCATATTTGAAGATAAAGGAAATACAAACATGCACTTTTGAATTTTGGACACAAATAATTGTTTCTGTTCCTGAACAAAGCCTGCACCGTCTACAGCCAAAGCCTTGGAGGCACAGTGACGCAGGTCATGGCACAATTTGACCCTGATATACCCCCCTTACATCCCTGAATAAAATACTGATATGAGGTCTTTAAGTCTTTAACTTAAAAAGTGTGTTGGACTGTGTATGTAAACGTGCTTGGAAGGAAAGCATGGAGGAAAATTCATAGTCTTAAAAAATGGATGGGCAGCTTAAATTATGCACCGCTCATCTGTTCAGAAGACAGGGCATGCTTCTTGTGATGGGGCGCATTTGAAAAAGCCTGACCACTCTTAACCATTCTCATTTTTCTGCTTTCATGGAGGATTAACCCATATTTCACCTACTCTGCTACTCTGCTGGCCATAGTGTCCCAGTGCTGCTATGTGATTTCAGAAAATCACGTTGCATTGTGTTGCTTTAGATTGTGTCATATGCTGCTCAACAAGACTTTAAGCAAGAACTGTAGCCTGTTTGTGCAGAATGTAGAAATGAAACAAGCATTATTATTAAGTAGGACTGCTTGGATCAATGAAAGTGGGACAAATAAGCTTTATGCTGTGTGATTGTTGAGTTACAGGAGCCAATTAAACATTAGTAATTACCCCAGTGGTGCTTGTCATTAGCGTTAGTTTTATATGGCTTTAGGCATGATCATATTCTGAAACTGGTCCGATGTCTCCAAGCTCATGGTTAGTGGAATACTGCAGGGCACCTTGCACTTGTAAACAGAAGGTCGCAGGTTCAAGTACTGACCCAGGTACCACTGAGGTGCCGCTGAGCAAGGTACTGTCTTACTACACTGCTGCCTGCAACTCCTAGATGCCCACTGCTGCATTTGTGATGGGCTAAATCCAGAGGTCACATTTCACTGTGGTGAACTTTGTGTAATGGGGAATATTCACAATCAAAATAATATGGGTCCTTATGAGATTAACATATATAATAATTTCCAGACAAGAGCCCAAAATTCAATTCAATACAATTTAATATCTTTTTTTTTCTATAACGCTTTTTAAACAGGTGCCACTTTACAAAGTCCGGGTCAGAGCCTCTAATGAGCAAGCCAAGGCGACAGAGGCAAGGAAAAACTCCCTGAACTAGAGGAAGAAACCCTGGGAGGAACCAAGATTCAGTAGTGGAACCCATCCTCCACTGGCTTGGGTTTGGAAATTCTGAAAAATGTATTTCAGTATGAAAGTAATTACACTGGCCCAAAGTTATTTTACCCTCTAAACTACCAGGGAACATGACTCACATACACCTTCACTGACATTATTTGACAGTGCATTTTTAACTGACTCCTGAATCTCGTCATTGGTCATGCAGCTGTATCCATCCATTCTGACTGGTCCTACCTTGCCTCGCAAGGACCTTTGGAAAGAGCCCACCAAAGGTTGTATCAAGGGCCATTTAGAAAGTGCTTTTCAGAATGTGAACCCCTTTAAATGGCAAAGATGACACCCATATTGGTTTTGCTGCACTGTCGAATGCAAATGAAAGCAGGACTTCATTTAATATTTTTTCAAACAAGCAAATGTCACCAAACACTTGCACACTTTTAGGTGAGTGACTGTCCTCATGTTTCAAAGTATATACTCCCCAATGTGCAGTTAATTGTGCTCCTCAGCATTTCTCTGTTCTCTCTGTGTGTGTATACTCAAATATAAAGCAAACATGGACCCTGTCTGTCACATATACCACCCTACATACACTGTCAAACCATTCCTCACTTCTAACTCTCTTGCGACATGTTTCAAAGGTTGTTTGTCGATGTGACTGAGCTGTGGTCCTGGAGGGTTTCATTTTAGTCAAGGGGAGATTGTCTAGTCTGGATGAAATAGTTCAAATTCCTTCTTTGAATGAATTGTGTGCAATATTTGACCTGTAGTAGTAGTGGTAGTAGTAGTAGGAGTAGTATTTGTTGTAGTCTGTCTTTTATACCAGTGTATACATTGTTTGTTTATAGAAGATTTTTTATTTTTTATGTTAAATTTCACCTGTAAGTCAGTCATTACACTTTGGGACCCCTAAAACTTTCAGTGTCAACAAGCATTTTCTTTAGTGAATATTTTGTAACTTTTATATAACTTATATGTAGGTCTGTAAGCTTAAAAACAAGGTAAAATGAGTTAAGCATTTTAGCATAAACATGCTCATCTTCAAGATATTGATTGAGTATCAGTTTAAAATATCAGTCAAATCTAAACATCTGATTGGATTGCTTAAAGCAATTACTTGATAATTCTCATATCATTGTGCATCCCTAGTTACGATGGTACATGGTGTAATATATTAGGCAGCGAGTAAGCAGTCAGTTCTTGAAGCTGATACGCTGGAAGCAGGAAAAATGTTTGAGCGTAAGGATCTGAGCCACGTTGACCTTGTTGTGATGGCTAAACGGCGGAGTCAGGAGCCATATGGGATTAGGCCAAGGAGACTTTGAGACAATCAGGGGTAACACTTTATTTTCATATTTCATAGATACAGTCCATGTGTGTGTGAGTCAGTATTGCAAGGAAAAACAGCATGTGCAAAACCGGAAGAAAGTACTGTATTCTGCTGTCTCATTCATGTATAACAAATGACAAAGTTAAATACATTTTATATATACATAGCTTTGAGCTTTAAAGGCTCACTGACAAGCACAGACAATAAAAGCAAAAATCTGGCCCTCAGCATAAATCTGTTTTCATCTATTTATCAAAGGCTGGCAAGCTTTAATGAACAAGGTGTGGTAAGGTGTGATTCAATGATTAACAGGATACATTTGAGAGATTTTAGGCCCTGGAAGAGCAGTGGGTGGATCAAGAACAAAAATCAAGACCCTCTAAAAATTAAACCTCACTAAAAATTCTGCCCTAGTCAATGAAATGAAATCTGTGCCAGATTTGTTTTAAAAGGAACATAATGGGATACAAAATAATCCAATTAGATTATAAAAAAGTAATGTAAATGTGCACCTGATATCCTTTGAGGTAGAAATTGCTTTAGTTTGTGAAGTAGCACCAAGAGATTTAATTTAAGAGCCGATTTCACCGAAAAGTTCTCGGTACTGAGATGTGGTATGCAACCCTGGAAAAGTTTATGTAAAATGCCAGCAGCACTCTCAAAATATTTGGGACCACATTTTTTTAATCATTTGGGTACTAAGGAAACTAATTGTCGCAGCTTGGCAAGTGTGTTTTTTGCCCATTCTTACTTAATACATAGCTGCTCAGCTGTCCGTGGTCATCGTGGTCTGATTCAAATAATTTTGTCTGCCTCATTGCATCGCTCACATCATTCCAACAAACTGTAGTTTACTAATCATACAGAGTTTCTTCATCAAATGTTGCACACTCACTCACCAGTAACATGACAAAACCTCCTTGATAAGCTGTAATGTAAGACAGTGGTGCTGAGGAATGCAGCTAATACAGCTCTTTACTATCTGTCTAACTGCAGGAGAGAACAAACAAAGAAATAAATTAGGACCATGGGTTAGTAAATAAATTTGCAAAATTCTAAGCTTTACAGACTTTCAAGTAACATATTTTAACTTTGCATGCTGCAACTTTACACGGAGATCAAAGCCTGGCTGAATATAGTCATATTCAGTGTATAGTATAAGTAGAGGAATGAGTAAATGGGAAATGGATAAATGATTAAACATGCTGAATTTGAGAAGTGAAAAAAGTGTGGTATTTTTGTTCAGTTATACTGTTGATTCCGTATTCAAGATTTTGGGGACTTTTTAGTACTAGTAAATACTTCCCTTATAATAATGGAATATTTTTCTTGCTATTGAAGTCATGCCCTTGGATACATATAGAGACATTATCATGTAACTGGTGGCTAATATTTGCTTCCTGTCATGTTTTTCTTGGTGGTTTTCACTCTTTTAGGCTTTTTTTTTCTTTTTTTTTTTTTTCTTGGTACTTAAAGGTTTTTTAGCTAACTGAAATATACATTAGGGATTTTTAAATGAAATATGATGTTGAGGATAATAAAAGATGTGAAAACTCAAGCACATAATCTTTGTAGTATTTGTACAAACTAGCAAGAGTGCCCCCTTCTGGATGTTTGCAATTATAAGCACTCGACTTCCTAAAGGATCAAAGTGGTTCAGCTGTTTACACTTCAGCTACTGGTGCATGTTATGGGGTGGGCAATGTTATGTGAACAGGGGGTGGGCTACCTGATTATTTTATATTAAGAATGAGCATCTGTTGACTGTTTTTTAAATAATGGACATTAAAAACTTCAATGCAATACTGTGTTCAAAGAAACACAAAGAAGTCTATATGCTTTTTAGCATCTGACTATGCTCAACAGTACATTTAAAAACTGGGAAGAAAGATCACAATTCAGATTGTGTTAAAAAGATTGTGATATATTGTTAGAAGATCAACCCTATTGTTAGATGTAGATTTCTTAAGGAGGGCATGTTGCTCGATATTCAGTGGTAGAGCATGCAGGTATCTTTATACTTTCTATTATTTATTTAGTTCTAAGTTTGCACTCACTGTAAAGCAGGATATATGTGCTTGAGCAACAGGTTTCCAATTTAGTCACGATATAAAAAAGAAAATGAGGAAAACGAAGGCAAAACTTTGTGAAGAGGAGAGTAAAGCGTACTCCTGACAAATAGCTGGATAAGTCTGTTACAGTAGCACCACATTACATGACTAATACATATTCTCCCAACCTGATCCATCCATGAAGCAAATATGTGAGAAATCTGTGGCTGTGAATAAAGAAGCTGTTGCTGAATGGAACTGATAAAGAATAACTGTAAAAAACCTAATGCAATTAACATGACTGGATTTTTAAAGAAAAATGTATAAAACAAAAAAATACAAACCAAACCAGCTGAGAAACTGAGGATCCCTACACAGTACAGTAGCTTAACAGAAAAAAAAGCTGGCCTTCATAAGGCTAGCCGTGCTAAATCGTGGCCTAGTGGTTAGGTCCTTGCCCTGGTGAACTGAAGGTCACAGGTTCAAGTCCCAGCCCTGCCACTACTGAGGTGCCCCTGAGCAAGGTACTGTGCCGCTATGCTGCACCCTGGCTCTCTTGATAGCTGTTTCACATGTGCACTTGTTATGGGTTAAATGCAAAGCTCACATTCCGTTGCGGTGCGAGTGTGTTCACAATGACAAATAGTCACTGTCACTTTACTTCACTGCTTTACAGTGCCTTCTCTGTGTTGTCCTCGAACCCCAGAGTGTCTGCACTGGGAACGTCAAAAACAGCCAGGTCATTAACGTTGTCAAATAAGATCAGTTCCATGGTGCTGAAAGTGGACATCTTCATGTATGAACTCTCAAATGCAGGCAGGTCCAAGGGGGTACTCTTAAGGACATCGGGTATGTGCTGAGGCACACTGCTGTCATCCTCCATCATGGACACATTATTCGTATCGAAGCAGGGATTCCACTCAGCATTTAAGTCAGAGTTTCCTGAGATCATGGACGAGGTGGATGCCAGATCAAGTGGACAGATGGGAACCTGGTGGTGGGAATGTGAAGACAAGAAAAAAGAAATAGGGTCTTCCTCTTCATAGGTTGGCACTATAGGCTCAGGCTGCTCTTTTTTCTCCAGCAGTCCGTTGATCTCTTGACCGTCAGTGTCCTGAAGCAAAACAGGGAGAGGATGAAATATACAGTGGGTACGGAAAGTATTCAGACCCCCTTCAATTTTTTCACTTTTTGTCGTATTGCTCTTTAATGTACACACAGCACCCCATATTGACAGACAAAAAAAA
>JBBPDA010000081.1:4685721-4703747 GCA_037974385.1 Arnoldichthys spilopterus | reverse complement strand
TGCAAACTCCGCACAGAAAGGCACCTGTGGCCAACCCGGGGATCGAACCCAGGACCTTCTCACTGTGAGGTGACAGTACTAACCACTGCACCACCGTGCCGCCCCCCTCCTGATACAATGGCTGAGAAACATGGCCACTGCTACAGGGTTCACGCTCTGAATGCAAGATCATGGGTCCTCTAGAACATGCAATAAAGACATTTTCTTTGCCTTCATTTGGATTTTGGCAGAAACTGACACCAAGTAAAAGCTGCAGGCGGTGTTTTAATGTCATTCAAACACATCTGACCAAACGCAAGTCACATAACCCATGTGGACAATCTGATTGGCTTCAATTTGCAGAAAAATAATTGCAGTTTGTGGTGACACTTGATCCAGACTTCCGTGTGGACTGGGCCTTATGCTGACGTCCTGGACTTTATAAGCCATAACCTTTAAAAATCCCACAGTCTGCTGGATGTAAAGCATTGCTTGTAAAGTTAAACCCTTTGCCTGCAAAGTGTTGCTGCTGTCGCTGGCGGTTGTGTTTTTCTGCTCTGATGCTTGTGACATTTCTGTCAAATGTCATATTTGTCATTCGTCATACTTCACATTGCTTCCTACAGCCATAGCCACATTCTCTCTAGTCTCTCGCAGAGCCCTGGCAGAAAACGCTCTTAGTTTATATTTAAATAGTGGTTTTGAGGCTGATGTGTGTTGTACGCTGATATCTGCATTTTGGTTCCGCCTTGTAGTTAAAGCTTTTCTGAGCAGCGCAAAGTGATTACATTCACCTGCTACTGGACACCCTTTGGATGAGAGCCAAGCGTGGGCCGAAAGACAGAGAGAGAGAGAGAGAGAGAGAGAGAGAGAGAGAGAGAGAGAGAGAGAGAGAGAAATACACACAGAGAGAGAGAGAGTGAGAGAGCGAGAAATAATGTGAGTGAACTTCCATCCATCCACCCACTCGCTCCCTTGCTCTCCTGCCAATGTGCAGCATCTAAAATCAGGCATAGGAATTTTTTTCTCCCCTTGTTGGCCCTCTTCCTCCTCCTCCTCCTCCTCCTCCTCTTCATCGTGGCCCCTTCTCCATCGCTGAAGCCCTGTTCGCTGTGGCCATAGCAACAGCTTTGAGCAGAATTCACGTAAAGAGTGCAGTAGCCTTTTTCCGCTCACGGCTCCTCACAAAGCAAACTTCACACAGTAGAAGGGAAACACACTCCATTCCCCTTCCTTTGCCCACTGGTCTCCATGGTCCAGAGACCTGCCGCAGGAGCAAATGTGCTTGTGCCAGCGAAAACGGCCTGCTTTCGTTTATTCTCCCCTTTGACTGGAAATCAAGTCCTGAGGGCCGGTGTTCAGCACAGTTTAGTGATTTTCCTACTCAAATACACCTGTTAATGCAATGTGTGATGAGTGTGTTTGAGGGGGTGGAACTACCAAACTGTGCTGGACATCGGTCCTCCCAAGACTGGAGATGCCTATCCCTGGTCTAGCCAAGGGGCGGCCTATGGCATAGGTGATATTGGCGGTTATTGGCGGGGCACTAAAAATTTTTTTTTGTTCCCTATAAGCATGACTAGAAGAAGTTCAACTCATGAGCACTGTTTTCCCACCTATATTCAGATAAGGCCTACCCCCTGCACCTGGATTGGCTAATGTTCAGACACAGAAGGATCTTGTCGAAAGCTGATTGGTGAGCTGCTTGCAAAATATATACTACTACCAAATCCAAGGGCAGTTAGAGGGACAGTGCTAACCAATCTAAGCAGAGGAGGCAGGATTTGTCGGAAAACGGATAGGAAACTTGTTTGAACTCCAGGTCATTAAAAATAAGTGCTTTAGAGAGAAAGATTATTCATCAGCCTCTGTCATTTCCAAAGGTGTTCCGATGTGTGTTAGCAGTCCGCTTGGCAGGGGGGTGGGTGGATTCGTTGGTGGTTGTTTGTCTGAGGGGGATTTACTTCTGGAAAGCTCGCCTAGGGCTCCAACATTGTCAGTTCCAGCCCTGGTCTAGCCACTAACTACTTATGGAAGTATGGAAACAGTCATTTTGCAATAAAGTTTAAAGTTTTTGAGAGGAACTACCCACCGGGGAGCTTCCCTTAGATGTATGCACCTTCAGAGGTGTTTTTTCTCTTTGCTTTCACACTGCCAATAGCAACACTTTAATGACACAAGATGGAGGACACAGTGATCCGAGCATGAGTTATATTTCTTTGGTCTCATATCGGCTCGATAAAGCCTGGACAAACTGTTTGATCCATTTGTCTGTATTTTTTCTTCATTTTTAGTGCTTGATTCTATGGCTAACACTTCACACGGTTTAAAAAAAATGACGTCTGCAGTCCCCATACACTTTCATCTGGATCCATCCCATATCACTTTTGGTTCCTCTAGTGAGAGAAAGTACTGTGTCTGAAACTGGAGCTTAAAAAGATCCTCAAATGTTGTTTTTATACGTCTTTATTATAGATCTTAGAAGTTTTTAAGAGTTCTCAGTTTCTGTGGTCCAAAGACACAAAAAGGGGGAACTTCCTACAATAGTTCTAAGATCTATAAAAAGGTTCTTCCAGTCAGAAAATGCCTATTAGGTGCCACTATAGGCTCCAGTGCAGTAGTTATCTCACTGCTTCCAGCTACAGTCCTTTCTCTCAAAGATGACTGGCCTGTTCAGCAACTGACCTATTCATCCTCCGCTTACAAACACTTTATTTGTAGCAACTATTGTGAGGTTTGACAAGGTTTTCAGAACAGTCAAACCTTCCACTCAACGTTTTGGAAAATCTTAGCGCAAAATTTAGTGCTTGTCAAACACCTCAGGAAACTCATTATTTAGCAACACCTTAGCTACCAAGAAACATCTTAGCAACCACCTGGAATACCCTGTTAAAGCCCTAGCAATCCTCACAACCACCTGGAACACCAAAGAAGCAATCTGGCTATCAGCTAACAATACTGATCAATAGCCAATTTTATTATAGAAGTTCAAGATTACACTGAGCAGCCATAACATTAACACCACCTGCCTAATATTAAATACCTGAAACAGCTCTGACTGTGCTGCACTGTGTGTTCTGACACCTTTTTATCAGAGTCAGCATTCACTGTTTTGGAGATGCTCTCATTCTGTTGTCTAGCCATCACAATAAGGCCCCTTGACAAAGTGGCTCATTTGTTCTGCTTCCAGCATATCAACTTCAAGAACGGACTGTTCACTTGCTGCCCAATATATTTCACCCCTCTGACAAGTCCCATTATAATGAAATAACTAGTCAGTGTTGTTTACTGTCAGTGATGTCAACGTGTAAAAATAGAAAAAGAGGGAGAGAAGGTTGCAATTGCTCTGCCTGCCTTTACAGTTCTGTAGCTCCAAATCCTCTTTCAGCAGGAAGCCAGGAGTAAGAGACCTGTTGAATGAGGGTGGTTTAATCCATGTGTTTGTGCTGGTGACTGCTGTCATTTTTTTCTCTCCCCCCTTTATCAGGGAAACATCTGATCAGCGTATCCACTGATCATCAACTGTGCAATGCCTGCATTATATAAGGTTTGGCATCTGATGCATCATATTGTCAGGTATTCTTTTCTCTCTAATGGATGCACTGTAACAGTGATGTGTTCAGCTGCGATGTACGGTTCATGTCCACAAATACTTGTTGAGTGCGTTTTCAGAGGCAGGAGTTGCTAAGCAACTGTGTAAGAGGTCCATGAGAATGATTGGGGTGTGAATTTACAATAATTCCACATTCTGCGTAGGTGGCATAATGCTGAGCGCTCCGACAGACTCTGCAAACACACAAAACTTGGCCATATCTGTGTGAGAACATGGTCTTTCTACATGTTGCCTATTCTTCCACTATTAAATCTCTTTTCTGAGGCCAAATAATACATGCATTCATTAGAGCTTTCACAGTATGAGCAGTTATAAACTGTACAGTACTAGGGCTACACTCCCCACATGCATTAGTGAGACTTGGGTGTTGGGCGTTGTCCTTTCTTGGATCACATTTGGTAGGTCTGCTGCACAGCTGGAACACTCTATAAGACCTGCCATTTTGGAGATGATCTGACTTAGTCACCGAGCCACAAATAGCCCTTGTCAAAGTGGCTCAAATCCTGACGCTCATCCATTTTTCCTGCTTCCAGTGCATCGACTTCAAGAACTGACTGTTCACTGCTGTCTAATATATCCCACCCCCCCTGACAGGTGCCTTTGTAATGGAATAACTAATTAGTGTTATTCACTTTATCTGTCAATGGTGTTAATGTTGTGGCTGATTAGTGCATAGAGCATTAGTGAATATTAAAAAAATACCAGTGAAAATATTTCATTCAGGTGAATTGTTGAGAAAAAGTTTGGTTTGGTACATAAAGACCCACTGCCTGAGGGCCGTCTGAGATTGAGGTTTCATGCAGCTCTTTGAAGTCATTGTTTTTACTAGGGAAATGTTTGGAAAAGCTGTTCTTCAACAGTAAGCAAACAAAAAACAACTAATACTTTCACTTATGTAACTGCAACATTAGGTCTGCATTTAAAATTGATTTTTATCAAAAAAAATTAATCTAATTAAAAAAATAAAGATGTTACAACTTGACATGTGTAAACACCCATAACATTAACACCACTGACAGGTAAAATGAATAACATTAACTGTATAGTTATTTCATTACAATGGCACCTGTCGGGGTGGGGGTGGGATATATTAGTCAGCAAGTGAACAGTCAGTTCTTGAAGTTTATGTGGGGGAAGCAGGAAAAATCGAGCCACTTTGACAAGAGCCTTATTGTGATGGCTCTGCGACTGAGACAGATCATCTCCAAAACGTCAGGTGTTGTGGAGTGTTTCAGGTGTGCAGTGGTTAGTACCTCCCAAAAGTGTACTACCAACTGGTGAATTGGTGACAGGCTCGTGAATACTCACTGATGCTTGTGGGGAGTGAGGCCAACCCGTCTGGCCTGAGCCCAAAGATAAGCTACTTTTACACAAAATGCTAATGCTAGCTTTGATAGAGAGGTGTCAGAACATAAAGAGCACCACAGTCTGAGCTGTTTCAGCTGCATAAGGGCGAACTACCCAATATTAGGCAGGTGCTGTTAGTGTCATGGCTGATTTCGGTATATACACACACTATATATGTATTTATTTTGTTTGTGGTGAATTAGTGGTGCGGCGCTCACGGATCCCTCGGCCCCGCCCCTTTCGAAAACGAGGCTGCGCTCTCGCTGGATGAGAGAGAGAGAGAGAGAGAGAGACAAGAGTGTGTGTGTGTGAGAGAGAGATGTAAGCAGCGCGACTCGTCCCTCCTCCTGCTTTCCACCGCGCAATCCCGGCTGACTCCTGCTTGTGCGTACTTCTCGTCAGGTAAGTTCAACAAAACAAAGACGTGAGTAAACAACAATAATAAAGCAGTTGTGTTTTCGACACCGCGGTGCCGCCGGCCGCAGTGTTCACTCCGCGGGCTGCAGAGACGCTCCTGTCGCTGAACAGGGCTCTGTGTGTGTTGGGAACCCGAGCGCGCCTCCGTTCCTCTTCCAGATAGGCAGCAGTGAGCCGTAGAGCGGGGCTGAACGCCGCGGGCGCTTGTTTCTTAGGGCGGCCGAGATTTGTGCGCCTCTCCTGCAGTGTTGGTCCAGTGCCAGTGCGGTGCCGCTGCTTTAGGCGACTGCAGGGACGCCGGGCTGAGACGGACAGGTAGCGTAGGCGAGCCAGTGTTCCAGTGAACTGCCGATTTACACTAAAAATAAAATAAGGGACAAATACAGTAGTGGCTTTATTTGGGAAGTGTTCTAAACGTGAGCTTGTTTGTTCTGCGGGGAAATGTTTAGCAGGAGGAGCCGCAAAACAACCGTCCGCCTCCACATGCTTCGGTGTGTGCGCGACCTGACTGCGCACCTTGAAGGGACACTCCACCCGAATCTGCTAACGCTGCTAGATGTGGTGCTGAGATGCGGTCAGCAGGGGGGCAATTAGCATGACCTGGACCCCCGTCGCCAGCTCGAGAAGTGAGGCAGTGCTTTAATAGCGCTGGCTTGCACGATCATGCCAAATGTTTCTCCCAGGTTTGCAGCTCGGCCGAGGTGTCCTCGCTAAGCCTCGGCGGCGAAATGTTATGTAATCGCATACAGCGGCTGTGACATAAACATGCGCCTCCCTTGCGTGTGAACGGGTGCGCCGCGGATTTGTGTCGCTCGGTGAGCTGTCTGTGCTTGATGGGTCTAGCAACAAAAAAAATAATAATAATAACAACATGGGGATCCCGTGATTAACAGTGCAGATGATCTGCTCTGCAGTGTCCTGTCCGGACGCCTGGCAGCGTGGCAAAGTGGGAGACGGTCCAAACGCAGCCAGCGCAGTGCCGCAGTGTGCCTGACGCGGTGCAGGGCTATTTTCCACACACACATTGTGGCATTGGGACGGCTCGGGCTTCATGCGAGAGGCGCACGACGCTGCGCAGATGGAGGCGCATCGTGTTTCAGCGATGGAGGCCACCTGTGTTTTGAGGCGGTGTTTATGGGCGGAGCAGCAGCCGCATCTGCGCATCTCCCTGCGCACGTGTTTTTGGCACCTCGTTATCCTCCACGCAGCGTTTGACGCCGCAGTAGACTGTTGTGATGTCATCTTAATGCGACAAACACAGCAGCGATGACACCAATTTTAACGGAAACCCTCCTTGGACAGCGCATGCGCAGTAGCTTACATTGCCATACAACAAATTTGAAATGACATCAGTGAGTTTCATTGTGCAGTGTTTTCTTTAATAATGTAGCGGGATAAAAGCTGTACAATAACAGCAACCCTGAAAGGGTTCAAATATGATGTTGAAATTAAGTGAATTGTAATAATTCAAAATACTGCTTAAAATACTTTATAATGGCATGTTGCATCCACTAATATCCTATAAATGAAGCCTCTAAGACTGAAAAGATTGATTTACAAATTCTATCATTTTATTTTCCCAGCTAGTCTAAATAAGCTCATGCGCTGTGTCCAAATAGGGTTTCCTGGTTTAAATCGAACAGCAGCCGCACAGCACTTCTAGCAGGAATGATGTGCATTTAACTGTGCTGAGGTGATGACAGTGCTGAAGGGATGGGCTGCATCCGAGTAGATGAATGAAGCTTCCTGTCTTATATTTGACCTGACCTGCAGCCTATGGCATCGCTACATACAGTGGTAGAAATGACTAGCATGTGGATCCACTCGACTGCCAAATCAGTCAAAACAAATGGGACGTTAATGTAAAAGGTTTTTTTTTTTTTTAGCTTTTTGGGTGCTGCCATATTGTTTTCTCGGGGTATTTTCTAATTTAATGTATTCGTTTTCTGCTTTTGGACTCTGGTTCTTACTGATTTCCTTTTTCGACTTGATGAAAAAAGTAGATGGTTAGAGAACATTTGCAAAGCAAATAGTGTTTGCTAAATAGACGCAGTAGCATATGATCCAAAGACATATGCATTGAAAATTTGAGATGTTTTAAAGAGTTGTGCATGTCTGATCACATCTAAACAGACAGACATGTTGCATAGGCATGTAAATAGGTCTTGGCAGGTGTTTAGGAACCGATAAGCAGAACATTCCCTTTTTTTACATGTAGTTTTAATTTGCAACAGAGTTTTAGTTCAACTACCTTTTTGCAGGGATTATGGCATAATGGTGACAATTATGTTAATATAACAGGATGTTTTTCCAAGCTATTTTGGAGCATTTCTAAGGGGCCATTTTTTTAGGAAGTTTCAGCACAATTTTAAAGGCACATGGTACTTTCAAATGTTGTAAAAAAAAAAAAAAGGAAAATGGCAAAAATGGAGGTATGAAGTTTTGTTCCAACAGCGATAATAATGAACTATTATTATAATAATTATGAAGTTATGTGAGAATTTATCACAATAATGGTAATACTGTCATGTTGGCCAGCCTATCCTCAAATCTAATTAAACGCACAAGCTTTTTTGGGCTGCCTCCACGTCCCATTAGCACATCGTTGTCATTCTTCTCCTGCCAGGATTCTTTCTGTCGCCACATCACTTAGCAAAGTTATTTCAACTTGAAGGCATCCCGTGAAGACTTCATGCTCAGTAGAGACAGAGCTTTTTTGTGTCTTTGTGGACTAAGATAGCCACCCGTCCCAGACAGAGATTCGTCCTGCAGGATTCAGTAGGAGAATATGGTGGCTATTCTCAAAATGAGCCCACTGTTGGCAAGGAACCCGTTTTTATAGTCACTGCCCATTAAGTCCAAAAGCTGAGGCTCAGTGGAAATGACCATCATGTCTGTGTTGTAGATTTTGCATCTATCCAAACTGAGTGTGGGAGTTACAGCCCTTTTTTATACAGTCCTCCCTTTCACAAAGACTGAAAACTATATCGGGATACTGTTGTTTCTGTAAAGAAATGTGAAAAACACATGTCAAACCAGGTAAAGGAAGTTCTCTCATAGCTAAAAGCTTGATTGTACCAGATACATAGCCAAAACATTAGGGCTGTTAAAGCTAATTGTATGATACATTGCCATGAAGCACTTGTTTAGCAAAACCAAGTCAGACCACCGAAGACCACGTTAATGAATGACTGAAGAACACATTTCAATGTAAAGATAGATGTAAGAACACTGAAGACTGCTATATTGAGAACTCCTACAGTCACATGACCCCAGACTAGTGCTGACTAATCTTGATTGATTCAGTGAAAGAACAGGATGAATTTTGAACTGCTCTGATCCAACCAGATGCCTCAAAACCCTACAGCAGGACAATTACTCAAGCAGCCATGACGTTTTTCTGGAAAACAGAAGTGGAACGTTCATGACTGTGAAAGTCAGTGACATTGGCATAATAGCACTGGTCATGACTTTCACTTACTAATAGGGACATGCATCATCTTCACTGAGGCCGATACAATATGAACTTGATCATGGATCTTATACATTAAAGATGCATATGAATCTTCTACCAATGCAATACGATTCCCCCTGCATTTCTGTACAGTAAAGAATATAATGCTATAAGGTATCAGAAGCCCTCATTCTCTACAACTCTAAGGCCTAGTCCACACAGGCTTTCAAATCTTGTATAAGTGAATGCAGGCATTTTGTAGTGGAGATTGATTGACTTTAGTATGACGTTACATTTGTGTTTGTTTGCCTCTGTTCAACTCCAGCCTGTAGCCTCACCCTCTGCGGAAATCCTGATGCAAAGAACATGTCTTCATTGTGTTTACAAGCTGTTAGTTTAACTGTCTTGAGGACCAGATATATAGTTAGAAGGTGAACCAAGTAGTGGCAGCAATGTTTTCGCTGTGGATTTTTAACATGAGGATGTTGAAGGTTTAGGTCTAATAAAGACACTGATCCATATTTGGCTAATGCAGTGGGGTTTGAGCTTTATCCTTCACAGGTTAAAAACACTCTGGACAGCACCCACCAACACACACACACACACACACACACACAAGTAAAGACTTCTATATTACTCATTTCATTTATTTATACAACATTTGAAGATGTGGACTAGGCCTTAGATAAGTCATGCTATCTGTGTACTTTAGAGCAGCACAGCACATTTTGCAAATTGCATTCATCTCTTTAAAAAAATGTTTTAAAATCCAAAACATTGCCAAACGTTTGATTTATAGAACTTGTGTGTTTCTTCCTTCTCTATGACATGCCTCCAACTCTCATGACACTTGGTTAAGAGTCTTGGTTAGTATGGCCCCTGGCAGCAGTGGAGGTGAGGTATATAGGTGTATATATATAATAAAACTATTGCTCACAAACCACTGCTCACGTTTCTACATAACAAAGGAACAGTCCTCGATTGCATCAGCAGTTCATCACAAATCAAATTGAATGCATGGTTTTAAAACTGGTGCACTCACAACATGAACATTTAACCTGGTGCCCCAGTACTAATCAGTGACTCTTACAGATAAGAGAAGGTAAAAGTGTAGATTTTCTAGCAAAGAAAAAAGTGGAAGATTTGCCCAAGCTCTGATGTTGTTGGAGTTTTATGCTGCACTCAGATGCCCATCAGAAGGGTCTACATGGCAAATGATGTACTGCAAAATGAGGGCATATAGTGTTCCCTCATATACATGAAAATTATTCCATACAGAAGTGAGATCTGGTGGTGGGTGAGGGGTCCTGTTTGGGAACTCCAACCATATGGAAAAAGCAAGCATGGCAGTTAAAAAAAACCTGTGTTTTCTTTGCTGTATTTAATAGCAGATTACAAAACCGGGTAGAATAAAGTTTGTGGGATTGTGGAAAAGTGGAATTTCCAAATGTTTGCTATTAAACACTAAATAGGATTTTATATTTGAGATTTCTCCAGTTTCTGAACTTGGGACACTGCATATAAAAAGGAATGTGCTTCCTCTACAGATGTAAAAATCACCAGTGAGGTTTTTTTCCTTAAGGCTGAATGACCATGAATGCAACAAAAATGAACTTACATTTTCTGGCCCCCTCCTCGAGGGAAAGAGGAGCCTTGCTGCAGGCTTGGGTGACCTTGCATTGTGAGAAATTCATTGTATCCAGGAAATGGTACGTGAATTTGAGTCCGAGCAAAGAGCAGAGGAGGGGAGGAGAGGAGGCCTAGATCTGGAACTCTGCCAGGAGATAGTAAGTGGAGCAGTGCGACAGAAAGTAGCACTGCTGCCCTGTGGCCCAGTCAAGCTAAATATAGAGCAGCCTGTTGTAGTTCAGCATCACTTTGCTGGACTCTCTCTCTCTCTTTCCTCCTCTTTATTACTGTTTCTCTCTCTCTCTCTCCAGCCGACACATTGGCCTGACTGGTCAAGTGTGATTCAGTGTCTTCGTTCAGCCGCCCAACTTCTCTCACTCCCTGTTTCTCTTCCCTATTCACCTGCTGTACTAGATAATGAAGGCGTGGCCGGTTTCACCAACAGGTCTTAACTAAGACGCTCTTAAGGTGGTTTTAGCTAAAACAGCCAGCTTAAAAGAAAGTCGAGACAACTAATGTTGTCTAAAAGGAGCTTTACAGAATCCCAGTCCAAGCCCCTAATGAGCAAGCCAGAGGTGACGGAGGCAAGGAAAAACTCCCCCAGCTGGAGGAAGAAACCTTGGGAGGAAGTCTGGTCGACACTGGATAACAATAACAACAAAGTTTAGCCTAGAAAGTTCTGACCAGCCATTAATTCCTGTAGGCTTAACCATCCACTGGTTTTTAGCCTATCGTGAGTCCCATTGCAGCATTCTTCAGGCCTTGGGTGGACCTCTCTGGTGTGAAACTAGATCTCGAATTCCTCATTCAGATATGGCGATACGGAAGGGATTTCTCACAGATCTCCAGCCAGTCAGGATGGATAGTAAAGCTGATCAGATAACGGATCAGATCATGGCAAGTGGTTATACGTATTACCTTCTAGAGCCCTGGCTTTAGGGATCTACACTTGAAAAAGCAGCTGATGACGTGCAGTGAGTGACCGTTTATAACTAATACAGCATGGCATGATCATAATTTCCTCCTACCCTCTGCATAATACTGGCAAAAACTGTGCATATCTGCTTTTTGGGGACAGAAACCTTACACAGAAGGCTGTGCAAACCTCATGATTGTAGTAGCACAGTGGGAGCTTGCTTTTCCACCATCTATCTTCCTTTCCTTCCATCAGCAGGGCTGTTCTTAATGTTTCCCAAGAGATCAAGCTGTGGTGAACTCTCAGCAGTGCCAGCGTCTTTGCCTTCCAGATTTTCTCTGCTCTGTGTGTGTGTGTATATAATAGTTGACCAATACAGCAGCCTTCTACATGTCCTTTTATAGGTGCACCTTCTCACTTTAGCATATTGTGAGCAACATGTTTGAATGTGCTGTGAGGGGTATTAAGGGGCTTTGCTATCCCCATAAATACAGTGCCTCCCCAGTGCATGCTGGGAAGACTGTGGGGGTCACTGAAAAGGGCTTGAGAGTGTCCTTGAGTGCATGCATCAGCCAAACTCCATATGAGCGATTGGAGGAATCCACTTGCATGAAATACAGTCCATCTGGCCAGTTTGCTAGAAAAAAAAAGTTGAACCTTTATAGCCCTTCACTGCCGCGATCTTTTAAATAATATTTTATTTTATCCACAGTGCATTAATCACAAATCATCCTCTTGGTCGACTCTAGCATATTTCATCTTTTCTATTTCACGTTTTTTAAGGTGTGACCTGGCAGTCCAGGATGTCTGCGAGGCTCTCTTTAAAATAACAAATTGTTGTCCAGTCTTTCTAATTCAACAAACATCGGCCCAACCTGTGCTTTCAACCCAGCAGGATTCTGGGGCCTGCTTCAAAGTGTTCTGGGAAGGAAAAACAACGGAGGGAAATTCCGCTTTCAAACGCTGAATTAAGACACTACTAAAACTTCTAAAGCATGACCTGCTGGGTGAAGGTCATCACAGTCAAAGACAAGTGAAGCAGCGATAACCGTTTAAATGTTGCTACTTAATTGAGGTTTTGCTTAAGATTGAACCTTTTCCTTCATTCTGCCTTACATAGTGCAGCATTACGTTCCAGCTGCCTCACTATTTAAGGGGAGACAAGACGACAGGAACAAACCTGGAACACTGCGTTAGCAATTGATTAGAAACTTGGCTCTTTAACAGCAGTTTGGCTGGTTTACCGGATGAATATATGCTGCTAAAGACTTATGTCTATAAAGATTTATGCCTTGGACTGAATAGTAGTAGTTGGGCCAGTGGTTAATGTCCATGTTCTCTTTGTGTAGACGGTAAGTTTCTATATGTTTTTGAGGCAAACTTAGATTAGAGTCACTGCACCAAGGGAAAGGTTAAATAAAATGATGCAATATAAATTTCTTCTGGGTATGTGGCTCTTTTTAAAATTATTGTGATATTCCATAATGCCAGTTATCGGGCCAATTCTCAGTTTTTATATATTTTATCTGTTTGTATACAAAAGGCATAGCGTTTCCAGCTGAAGAACATCTGTTAATATTTCCTTGCTTCCTACAGTTTCCTACAGTTACAGACTATTTTTGTTGTTTTATTGTCTATTTGAAAACTAGTGGATGAGTACTTTTCTGTAACTCCAAGCAGTGGACGTTTTCCACTTTTGGCTAAAATTGAGGTTGGAAATCTGTCATTTATGGTAGCAGTCCAGCTATGCAACTGCAAACTGGACCATCTGTTTGGAACTGGGTTCGGAGCAAGTCTTCCACAGTTCTTGCAGATGATATCAATAAAAAGAAAAATGCATTTATTGGCATTCAACCATCACTGCAGCTATGTTTTAAGATAGGAGTCTGAGGTCGGAGGGATTTTTTTCCGTAGATTTAGCTCTTTTTATATGTTAAATGAAGTAGACTGGTTGAAATGCTGAAATGGTTTTGGCTCTGTCCGTTTCCCGTCTTCTGGTCAGTTCAGTTGTACTAAGCAGCCCAGCTGTTCATGTTGACTCGTCTGGGCCTGAAGCCAGTGGATGAAACGGTCACTTTTAACACATGGGCTGCTTAGTTAAATCCCCACTTTGCTGTTGGAGGAGGGGCAGTAGATCAGCCGTTCATTCGGGATGGTGTGTGTGAATGGCATGCCAGACATGAAGTGCTGGTGACAAATGCCAAAGAAGTGACTTCAGTATGAGTGTAGCAGGATTGGCCTTTTCGCATATTTGAAATGAGGGCTGCTGTGATAATGGGAAGGTCTGCTCGGCCTGTAGGGTTTTCAGCTCGGGTACTGTTAAAACATGATGCAAAGCATGCCAGTTTAGGGTCCTTACCTGGATATCGTGATATTGCTTTTCTTTTTTAGGAATATTTTTAGGGATATTATTAGTGATATATCTATGATAATCGTTACATCCCTGATAGCTATGAAATATTCAACTCAATGTTATTTGTATAGTGCTTTTCACAATTGATGTTGTCACAAAGCCGCTTCACAAAGTCCGGGTCCGAGCCCCTAATGAACAACCCAGAGGCGATAGAGGCAAGGAAAAACTCCTTAAGCTGGGAGAAGAAACCTTTTGAGGAACCAAGGCTCAGAGGGGGAACCCATCCTCCTCTGGTCAACACCAGATGGCAAGTTAGTCTCAGTTTTTGAAGGCAGCAATTGGCTAAGGTGTGGGCGGTGTGGTAATGGTCCGTGGTGTTTAAACTATTCTAAAGATGGATGAGCCGTAAGGAAGTCCCACTGTTTGAATGATCTGTTCGAGGGTAAAAGATGGCTGGTGGCATTTCTGTTGCCAAGTAGATTATTTCTATTTTTTGTTTTATCCAAGCCTTTTGTGCACTTTACCCAGCCTGATGGGTAACTCAGTTTATGCTGTTTTCTTGCTGATTTAATTTGGTTTGAAAGAAAATGGTAAAATCTATAAAAGTTATTTCTATAAATGTGGTTTCTGTCTATAATGTGTACACTACACACTATATGTGTACTATTTATTTTTGGGTAATTTTAGAGGAGAAAACAACAAAACTGTCCAAGTGTGCCAAGTTACAATACTGTCTTTTAGAATGTAGTCAGGTTCATTAACTTTAATAAAAATAATTTAAAAAATAATAATATAGGTCACATGGTCACATAGGACCCCAGTGCCAGTGTTTCACAATTTCTCTGTGTTCGGCAAAGCTTGTCTATCCAGGAGCACGTCTGTAGGTGGAGCAAGGCTAAATTAGGGACGCACTGATCTGATACTAATATTAGATATTGGTCCGATACTGGCAGAAATAGCTGGGTCAGGTATTGGTAACAATGGGGCAGATCTATTCCGTTCTGTTACTCTGTTAGTGTAAATGTGTGTAGTAACTTACTCTTGTTTACTTTTTTTTTTTTTTTACCAATTTGTTATTGTTGTTTTAATAATAAATTCAGTATATATGTTTACATGTATTTTTGTTTAACGAAGTTAGAAAAGCGATGTTTACGTCAAACCTCATGTTGCCTTAAACATACCAGTCTCTCCCACACAGCGAGACACACACAGCTTATTAACTGAACACTGTTAATGGATAGGTACTCCGTATCGGCCCATACCCAAAGTTCAGGTATCAGTATCGACACTAAAACGTTGGATCGGTGCATCTTTCGGCTAGATCAGTTGGATTTAGCTTTGAAATCTCATTGGCCTTGTGGAATCAAGTTGAGATTGAAAAGCAGACGTGTTTTGGGTTGTGCTCTATCATTGACTGGTTTGGTTAAGAGAAATCAATACCCATGAGACTAATATGGGAGTCCCTCTCTGGGTTGTTTGTGTGTCCTTTCTCTGTCCTTAACCCCCCTTTCCCCTTACTGTCTGCAGCTGTTTCACTCTACACTGACCACAAACATTAGCCGCTAATGACTCTGCCCTCAGGACTGACCGCTGCTTCTGTCAAATCCGTTACATCATATGACCGGGGTCATGACCTCGACACTAAACTCAGAAAGCTGCTTCTCTCCATCGCACAGTGGTATGCCTCTTTCCTCACTTGTGCTTTTCCTCCTATTCTCCCACTTTTCCTATTCCCCTTGTTCCTCTGTGGGAGGGAGAGAAAAGGGGAGAACGAAAGTGCATGAGCCAGAGTGTGAGAGCGCATGAAAGACTGAAAGTGCAGCGAGAGAGAGGAAGATGGTGTGTAGTGAATGTTTTGGATGCAAAAGGCTGTGGGACATTCTGGCAGCTGCACAGGCATATTGCATAAGCACAGGAAATTGGAGGGAAGAGAGACACACAGGGAGAGAAAGAGATTGTGCATAGCAGAAAAATATCATAATGGCATCAAGATTTCACTGTACTGCTGCTTGAGTTTCATCGAAAGGGTTGGCGATATTGTTATTATGGCTAACAAAATTAGCAGTATTATTGTCCTTGTGGTGAATAATGTCAGGTTCTACTTTCCAGAGTTTATCACTGCTAGAACACAGAGCAACTGCATGGATCACCACTGGGGCAGTGGTGGTGTAACCCCTGTGACCTGAAGGACGCTGGTTCACATCCCAGAAAGGTACCAGAGCACTGAGATACCCGTGAGCAAGGTGCTGTCCCCAAACAAGGCTCCACAGGCACAGCTGCCCACTGCACTTATGTGGACGGGTTAAATGAAGAGGTCACATTTCATTGTGTGTGTGCTGTGCTGTGTTCACAATGACAAATAATCACTCACTCACTTTTCACAAGACAGATTTAGACCAGTTATTTACCATATTTTTTAAATGGCTGCTGCATATCATGATTGTTAGAAAATGTAAGGAACGGAGGAACGGAAGTCCAACAATGTTCACTCGCTCATTAAGTTAATACTTTATATTCAATTAAATGTCTGCAAGATGACTTGCAGTTAGCAGCAGCCACGGCAGCAGAGTGAAGCTGAAAATACATGAGCAGGCAAGCATAAACCTAGTAAAGAGGGGTCATAATCGTAGAACAGTTTGTGTGGGCATTTCACCATTTTCAGTACATTATTAATTACATTTTCTTGTAATAGGATAGATTCTGAACTCCCTAGAATACAGTGAGCAGGTTAGCACAAAGCTAACAGGCTAAACCTGCACTAAGAACAGACCGAAGTTGAGTTTTGGGCTGCTTTGCTATGCTATGCTAACGACTGGCACACTGAGATTCATCATTGTAAGAATAATTGTGTGGTTTTAAGACAATGTCAAGAAGAATTTGACACATGTTCTTAAGAAAGGTGGTAAGAAAAGTATAAGGGAAATCTTGGTGAATGAGGCCCAAAAAAACACAACCAGGCAGGGCTGTAACAATACTAGCAACTTAAGTGCACAGCTGATTTAATATAAGCCTGTTATGACATATTAGGACTACAGTTTATTTATTCATTCGTTTATTTGTTTGTTTGTTTACTTGTGGCACTGCTGTCTTGCTGTTTTGGCCTGTTCACATACTTCAGAAAAGCAAATAATTACGACAGCATGCATCTTGATGAGTTTTCTGATGTGAAATAATCCCTAACGTCAGTATTGTTCATTGTGATGGAGACCGAAACAAGTTTTATGTTTAATGGCTCTAGAAGCTACGTCACACAAACCTCACACATGATATGGTTCTGAATACACTGCCTGATGTTTTATGATGGCTTAGAGATGAGATGTTTTGCCTAAAATGGTCTTTAAATAATGTAGACAGTGCAAAGAAGTCCACAAAAATCACCTTTTTTTAAATCGACCACTATTTCAACATTAAATGACAAAATTATTCAGTTGTAGGTTCCCTGGTCATTCTGGATAGTCGGTTTCTTTACAAAGCACCATTTCACACAAATCACCTTGGATTACTCTCAACAACTGCATTGTGCAGAAATTTCGAAGTACAGTGATGTTCTATTTTTGCCGCATGACTTTTCCCTGGGTATATGGTCACTGCCTGTTGTGTGTTGAGGCCTTTTGAGGATGTTTGACTGGACTCGCACTGTGATCTGTTGACTGACTAAAGACTTAGGACTGCACTTATGTAAGTTCATGCTACATTTGGAACTCTCACCTTATGTTTGGACAACTGGATATCAAAACTGTTTAGTTAGGGAAGACATCACACATTAAGGCCAGAGACTGCGTGGTGCTTAACTGCCTTAATGGTGCTTAACTGCCAGTTGTACTGGATTCTGGCCATTAAAGGGATACTTCACCAACTAATATTAGCCTGCATTACAGTGAATGAACATTGTTATGAAACCGTTTACACAGTTGTATTTTACCAAATAGTTTGTTAATATTGGCATACATCAAATGTTAGCAATGATGGCCGTTTGGGTGGAGTGTTTGTTAAAAAGGAGCAGTAATTAACATTTTTTACATTCCCAGCCTTATTTGTCATAGTGAACACACCCCATCACACAAAGTAACCGAACAAAATGTGACCTCTGCATTTAACCTATCCACACGTGAAGCAGTGGGCAGCTAACAGCACCCGGAGGCAGTGTAGCAGGACAGTATCTTGCTCGAGGGTACACCAGTGGTGCTTAGGACAGGACTTTAACCTGCAACTCTTAGATCACGAGGGCAAGTCTAGCACAGGTTTACATTTACATTTTACATTTAATCATTTGGCTGACGCTTTTATCCAAAGCGACTTCCAGGACAGAGGAAACAAT
>JBBPDA010000081.1:4672864-4685621 GCA_037974385.1 Arnoldichthys spilopterus | reverse complement strand
GTGATGGGTTAAATGCAGAGGTCACATTTCGTTGTGGTGCTTGAGTGTGTTCACAATGACAAAGAGTCACTTTCCTAGTTTCCTTTCCTAGCAAGTATAGAGGTGTTTGGTCACAGTAACAATACACATGTGTCATAGTTTTTTGAGAAGTTGAACCTAATACCAACTTTGAAGCCTAGTGGTGGAGATGTTAGAATTTGGGATTGCTTTGCTGCCTGTGGTACTGGGCAGCTTGCAGTCATTGATTCATGTATCATATCAAAAAGTGTTTGAAGAAAATGTGAGACCATGTATCTAAAAGGCTGGACTGCAGGTGTACCTCAACAGGATAAGGATCCTAAGCACACTAGCAAATCTACAAGAAATGACTCAAAAAGACAAAATTAGGGTTTTTGAATCCTACTGAAATGTTGTGGGATCTGAAGAGGGCAATACACATGAGGCATTTAGCAATGATAGCCATAGGAATTGGCTGAAAATAACCAAAAAACTCCTTCAGGAGAACCTTTAAGGAGAAACTGAGCTGGTTGATTCCGATACAATGAAGAAAACTAGAGGATCTGCTTCAGTGAAGAGTGCAGCTAAGGTAAGCCCAAGTGTAGGCTGTTGTGTCGAGTGCTGCTTGTGAGATCTGAGCTGGCTAATTCCCCCGCTTTGTTCCTCCACTCAAAAGCCACTGCATTTTTGCCTGGCCCACACACGCATGTCCAACAGTGAAAGGCGGGGTGCGTTCATTATTGTGGCCCCGTCAAGGATGTGTCATAATCAAGCTCAGTCAGTCACAAAGCCCTTTTCTGTCAGCGTGCAAACATTTCCTGCTGTCAAACGTCAAAAATTATTTTTGTCTCCACTAAGAATCGCAGCTGTGCTTGGCAACGGGAAACATCCTGCCCATTTCCCCCCCTTCCCTCAGCAGCAGAGTGGTGCAGCCCACCCCCTCCTGTGCTGCTCTCCCTCCCACTTCTCCTTATGCTAATGAGATACCGACATCACAGCAGCACACATGGGCCTTGACTGGCTGGCTGGGTGAATTCCAAGCCACAGGCACCGCCCCTCCCTCCTCCTAAGGTTTGTGAAAGGTGTGCTCTGTTTGTGCAATGCTGTTCTTCTGGTGCAAGGAGTCCACTGCACATGCTCGCTCGCTCGCTCGCTGCTATCTCACTTGCACTCAGAGGCTCTCAGGGCTGCTGGTGACTGAGGATGGGAGGGTTCCTGTTTGAATAGTCTGGAGGGAAAGCAGCAGAAGGCTGGCAGAAGAAGAAGAATCATGCTGTCTGGCTGTCACTGAGCTTGTGCTACACTAGACCAGAGGAGTAGCCGTTTGGGACGCTTGGACCCCCCTCTTTTCTGGTGTTTCTCGTCAAGAGGGGCTACTAAGAGGAAATCATACTTTTTTTGGAAGACAGATGGAGCTTCAGAGGGCCACCAGCATGCCTGGACCCCTGTCTCCTGGACCTTTATCTCCTGGACCTGTTTCTCCCAGGCATATCTCCCCAGGACCCCTGTCCCCAGGGTTAGGCCCATCATCCCCAGGTGCAGGATCTGCTTCGGGTGCCAGCCCTGGACCCAGCTATGGTGGGGCAGCCTTCAATTACAACCAGCTCGAGGGTCGATTTAAACAACTGCAAGGTAAGCAACTGAACACAGAGGTGCCACAGTCCTGGAGAACCTTTACTCTTCACCTTGCTCGAATATACCTTCTTTTGGCTGAGGTACTTCCCTTATTAGCTGGATCAAATGTGTTCGAGCAGGGAAAGCTCCAAACTATGGGCGGTGTTGGAAATAAAGGTTCCTAAATGGTTTTAGACTTGTTTGTTCAATCCTAAGTGTAAAAAAAACCAACTTTCATTTATGAATGAAACTTTTACATGATGCGAAGGTTCTTTTTAACTTTAAGAAGGTTCTTCGCACGTGTACATCTCGCAAAAAACAGACAAACCCTACCATCATTTAAAAGATCCTTTCTGTTGACATTTTGGCTCCAGTTTTTTATTTTTAAGGCTTTCGAGTGAGAAAGAGCAGGGACACCAAGAGCACTAGGATCAGGAGGACATGACAGGAGGCTCAGCAAGCCTATGCAATATTAATGAGAAGCAGAAGGGGAGGAGCAGGGGCTTCGCTCGCTCTGCAAGTGTATCTGTGCGCGTCCAGGTGCCCTTTCGTTCATGCATATGCATCCTGCATGTGTGCGCTCCCACATGTAGGATCATCAGAGTGCATCTGCTTATCTGCACTGCTTTGTTAACATAACGATGGCTCAATCCTCAGGAGAAGACTTTTTGTTGTTGTGCCTGGTCCCTGCCCCCCTTACAACACCCCTCTTCTCCCTCATGCCCCCCAACGGCATGTTCAGCCCCCTGTGATCGGCTCACCAATGACAACAATAACAAAGACGTTGCATAAGAATGTCTCCGCTAATGCATCCTCAGCCGCTGCTGGTGCTTCACACTAGGGCTGCACAGTATGCACAGGACACCACGTCGCGTTGATTTTTGCATGTGATGTGTTGTATTGGATCAAAAAGATACCGGTGAACCAAGTGCAGCTTGACAAACCGTTTGATGGATCAGCTGCAGTCGCAAAGGCCGGCGAGTAACAAAAGATACATTGTGCAGCCCAAGCTCACGCTGCTGTCTGTAGGGGCTGTAATCCGGTAGACCTGTGGTGTCACGCTGGACGTGGCTCAGAACTGCAGTACAGTACAGGAGCTCATGTTTCTCCACATCCGCTGCAGGAGATGAAGGGAACCTTTGACGAGGGACTAGCCACTGGTAGAAGAACGCACACGAGCTGTCGTCCGAGTAAAAGACACGATTGGCTTGTGTACCATGTTTGCCAGACCACACATATATGCTGCACCTTTCCAGGCCATTTCGACGGCTAGAGCACATGTTTGTAGCAGAGAAGTAACCATGGAAACCATGGGATTGCAAGCATAGTCATAAAACATCCTTGTCTTTAGTGCCACAAGCAGTAAAAGTCTCTGGGGTTTTGTAGCATAAACCACTCATGCGTAGGTGAAACAAATGACAGATGGGCACCATGCGACCGTTCAGCTGTTATTTAGGATGGAAAGAGACATATTTTGTCTCTCTCCATCGTTCCTGTGTCATCACAGACACTTGGTGTCTTTCTCATTGTAGAGTTTAGGGGCTTTTCTAATTGTTTGGGGTATGGGGTAAATGAAGGGGTGTAAAAGTTCAGTAGCTGAGAAGGAGAAACCTAGAAAATGGAGTAGGTATGAAGATGAGAGAGGCAAAGTACAGCCAAAGTGAATGTGTGTATTAAGTTTTCCCTTTTTTTTTTTTTTTTTTTTTTTTTTTTTTTTTTTTTTAAGAGGATGCGATTTCTTTCAGAAGCATTTTTATTTGTTAAAATCTTTGTAACATCCCAATAGCAATGAATAAATAAAATGTCTTGACAACCAAAAAGGGAAACAAATCCTCTTAAATCCTTTAAAACCCCCTTAGAATCTGCCTGTGCACTTAATTACCTGGCGCACTCTGCTTGTGTGCTTATTTTGCTACAAGGCTAGTCATACAGAGGGGTTGGGTATAGCTAGCAAGCAGAGAAAGGGCCTTTAGCAGGTTTTACTCGCAAAAGAAAGACAGAAGTGGAGAACGCGAAGACCAACCAGAGGTTTTATACAGCAAAAAGACAAAACTAGTGTGAACAGATGTCGGAGATACAGGCGTGGGATTTTGCAGTTGTATCTACTTTAATATGCTCTCATGAGCTCGCTGCACAGCTAACATGGCTACCAACAACAAATAAGAAGTACAGTACACCACGGTTCTCATCCGTTTAGCCAAATGAAACTTACTCAGAGTTAATGTTTAGACTTCTCTGAGAAGTTAATCTACATGGAAAATATCATTTCCTGCTCAAACAGAGGGACTTTTAAAAAACCTTGTGTAGAGGTGAGACTGGGATCTACTCTGCTAGCAAGGTTAGGGTGAGAATACCCACGCATGGCGGTGACAATCGTGTTTAAGAGAAAGGGACGTTCCACAAAACAAAGAAAGAAAAGAACTTGTTGAGGAAACGAGCCGGAGGGGAACAAAACGGGCTGCTCTGGGTCCAAGCACAAACCTGATTGGATGTAATCGGATTTTATTGCAAATTTTATTGCTTATTTTCTTTTTCTGCTTGTTTTATCACTGTAAAACACGGTCATACACTGGGGTCATTCCATGTGCTATATAAATATTATAATATATTATATATATAATATTATATATATAAACTTCCCTTGCAACTACCTAATACAAATTTGGAATGACTATATTCTTTGGGTTATTTTATATAAAATAATCCATATTTTTCATGTTATTTTAAAAATAACAAAAGGTAAAATGTTTTATGCAACATTTTAAGAATTATGTGAAAACAATAATTGAATTTAACAATAATGAATTGGGATTACCTCATTATAATTTTCTGAGATTTCAATCTGAAAATATGATTTATACTGAAAATGAACCTGCAGTTTAGAGCTTTTTTAGTCATTTTAGAATCCTCTGCACCTCCATTTATCATTCTGGATATGACGAACCTGAAAGGAAACCAGCCTCAAATGGCCTCAGTGCTTTTGAACAGCACATTTGAAAGGAGTTTTCTTTCTGGGTCTCTTTAGCACTGAAGAGACCTTAGATCACTTGTTCATACTACAAACCTTAAAGAACTCCGACCCCACATGGATAACCCTGAATTATTGATGGTGTGGTTCACGTTCATCAGGTAACAAATCTGATAGGGTGAGCCATTTAAAGCCACGGTTTAATACTTTAGTGGCATGTTATTTTAAAAGCCTTTAGTGATTACTGTACAGTCCTTGATTAAAAACTGAACATTTGTATTTTATCTTTCATTTATCTTAGCATACTGACATTACATGTGTACATACATATAATATATACATATATATAAGTTTGTGTGTATGTATATATATATATATATATATATATATATATATCTGTATCTTTTCTCAGCTGCTGTGGCAAGTCAATTTCCCCAATAGGGGATAAATAAAGTTCTATTCTATTCTACTACTGTATACTGTACTGTATATTATTAGTTAAGCACTTGAGGCCATGTGGCCATGAGATACAGTCACAGCCTACCTACTGTAGCCCCACCTTTTCATGATAAAATCCCCAAACAGCCCAAGCCCTTACTGCATATTGCTTTAGTACACCACCGCTGCTCTCTCTTCACAAGATCTCATAAACCTACAGGCAGCTGCTCTGCCGAACAGTCTGTTTTCACAGGCTTTGAACCAAGAGATCACTAAATCAACCTCCACGAGACCTCCATTCATTGTGAGTCTGTTTAAAGGGGAGTTTACATGATGTGTTTACATAAACAAGAAAAAGTTGGAATATACATATTCTCGGGTATCTCCAAAATGAGAACTGAAAATGAAAACCTTCCTGGAGCATTTCTATTGGTCTGTTCGTCATAAATGTTTCACACAATGTAAACACAAAGATTTTTATTTTTCTATTTCAATTTTATTTTTTGCCCAAGTGTGAAAATGCCCCCGAATCCTGGCTGTTTAGTATGGAAAAGATGCAACGATTATGTTCACTTTCCTGGCTGACACAGTGCAGTGGCTATGTTCTTTCAGTTGCACTACAGTGCAGTTTCATTAGTGATGCTCTCAGTAGATGCCTTTAGAGGTGCCTCGGGGATGCAGTCGCCCATGACTGACATTTTATCTCAAATTACTTGGAGTTGTCCAACTACCAGCAGTTTTACATCTCCGAACTGAGGTCAAAGAAGTCAGAGGCAGTGGCGGACATCAGCAAACTCCTATTCACTGTTCTTCTCTGTAGCGTTTTCTCTCTTGCTGTCTCTTCCTCGCACTCTCTCGCTCTCTGTCTTGGCATCTCTCTGTCTCTCGCTCACTCACTCGTATGAACGGAGGCCGTGGCAACAATAAGCTTTCTGTGGACCTGCCCGATGCTTTAGGGTGAATCAGGATGCTGATTTCTCATAGTTGATGCATTTGAATATCAGTTTTCTTTCCTCAAAGAAAGGTTAGCGATGCTTGAATGACCTTTTTGAATACTTCTCTCATCCAGCACTTGTTCTTGGTGCTTGCTTCTATAATGATAATTGTTTTAACGGTTTTAAAGCGAAAGACCCTCTTTTTAAATCCCACCGCACTAAAGACAGTATTCTGAAGAGGCTAAAATATGTCCAGTCATAAGGAGGTTAAGGTTATTTTATAACGAAGCTTTTAAAAGCTTAATTTAAGATGAATTGTGGAGGTGAGCTGAGAATTAAAATGGGCATTCATCTGCAGCAGCAGGCGCATGCGTTTCCAGTTTAGCTTTATTTGTGGGAATATCCAAAAGGATGAAACACCAAACATCCTATTTTGTGTTTTAATCTTTGTTGCAGAAACTGTGGGTCTGCATGTATAGACCTGTTTGTAAAATAGACTCAGTAGAGAATTATGTGAAAGACATTTCTGTTGAGTTTAGGTAAGGGTGAAAAAAACACTTTACCATGACACATCAGCAACATATGAGTTCTGAGCAAGTGAAGCCAAAGCAACTGCGATCTACACATTATCTGCTGCCTCCAGCATGTTAAATACTTTTTAAAAAGTTATATCGGCATTTAAAACTGTATCGACTGTGGGAATGTGCCGTTTGATTTGATCTGTTTGGAGATTCCGCTTTATTCGCACGCAAGTGGCAAAAATAGACTCGACAAATACAAATGGCAAGTCTGAAGAGATGTGTATTGACCGACATAAGCTCGGAGTCTAGTGCAGCCAACGTGGACTGAAGCATTGTTTACAATGTTTAAATAGGTGTTGCTGTTCTGTCAGATATACGAATGCTTAAAAAATGTCTCGGCATGTACATGGCTAGAAAACCAAGTTTGTTATTGTATTGATCCTGATCACTGGCTTCTGCCAAGCTCCTTATATTGTACAGGAGGAGAGGACAGTTCACTGGCAGGAAAAGGAACGAGATGGTTCGTAAAGCTCAACTTGGCATCTGAAATTGATATTTCGCATAATGTGGCTACATAAACTGTAGCCAGTGCATTAGCTTGTGTATCCGGCCGATGGTATCTCTCTAGTACTAAGAAGAAAGACAGACGGTGCAATACACATGGTACAATACAATATGATACATTATAGAAAATATACATCCTGATACATAATATACAGGGGACTATGCAGACTCCAATGCGAAGTACACAATATACAATATATCCAGTATACAGTATGCTTATATGGGCAGGTTGTGAATAACGAGGAGCTGAGATAACAGCCTTGTTGTGTTCTCCAATCTCTGGCCTTGAGGTGACAAAGGAGCTCATTGGTGGGTGCAGTCTTTGCTGGAAGCTCAATGACTCGCCAGTTAGCGTAGCTCCAGGATGTGGGCTTCAGAACATGTGTTGGTTTGTTAAAGGAACACACAACAGGGGCCAGATTAAGGCTGTAAGACATTTTTTCTCATGACCGTATACAGTATGGTGTGGAACAATATTCAATATACAGTACAGTGTACCAAGTATGTACAGTTTAAACAGTATGCAGTATATAGGCTTTTATTCCTATGCGTTTATAGACAGTATACTCTCTCTCTCTTTCTCTTTATTTATATTTATTTATTTATTTATTTATACAGTATATATGTGTGTGGTAGTGGTGGCTAGAACATTGCTGTCCACTGCTCCACATGTGCATGTGTTAAATGCAGAGGTCCTAGCCATTTCCTCTGAGATCAATAGTTAGTAAATTAAATGTTTGAAAACATATATATGTGTGTGTGTGTGTGTGTGTGTGTGGGAGAAACACAGTATGTGTTACACAGTATACAATAAGCAGTAGGCTATACAGTGCACAATTGCACAGTACAAATGTAAACACAGTATATTACACAGGAGATGTATAGATTAAATGGTTGCCCCAGTTGAATGTGAGAGTTTTGTTTCTGCCTCTGAATGTGACTGTATGTCTGTTCATGCCTATGAGTCAGTGGCCCATGCAGCTTAGGGAGTGGTGGGTCAAATGCCTGCTTTCCCCTATTGTTCTGGTGGCCAAGGGCACAGGAGACCTTAATCTAAAACTTTGATTGTGACCTTACTTTTGTGAGATCTCAGAATTCTACACATAGTAGGCAACATTGCAAAAAAAAAGCAAAGAAAAAGAGAGAAATGGTTCACTCATGGTCTGGGCTGTAAGGCAAGTAAGCCATGTTTTCCGGAGCTGAACCCTTATCTTTCTGTAATGTGTTTAAATGGCTCGTTGGTGATCTCCCGTATCTTTATCTGGATTGCTGCTAGTGATAATGCTGTCAGCAGGCCTGTTAGGCCTGGACCAAAGTCCAAGCTTGAGACTGACAGCCACAATGTGTGGTGTATCCAGTGGAGGAACTACAGTACATTATATCCTCTGGACATAAACTTTTCATCTTTCTCGCTGGTCACTTTTCTCAAGCCGGGCGGCAATGGGCTGCGGAAGTTTTTCATTATGTGCGAATGAATTTGACCGCCAGAAGTGGCCTGCTGCTAACCAACTCAGTGACCTTCTGTTGCAGTTTTGGCTTCTCCTCGCTTTCTCAGAGCTACAGCTAGAAAAGCTCCCAGGGCTCAGTCCTTAGCCCAAGAGCCAGACCACTACTAAAGGGTTTGATTGACTTTTCGGGCCGGGGAACAACGGAGGTCCAAAAGCAGCAGGGTAACGGGATTTTCAGCATAAAGGACCAGTATTTCAGCACATTGTTAGCAGCTGTCTGCAGCACCAGGAACGGGGCAGGGGGGCTGAGGCTGCGAATAACGATGAGCTGAGATGACAGCCGTGTTGTGTTCTTCAGTCTCTGGCCTAGAGGCGACAGAGGAGCTCATTGGTGGGTGCATTTTTTTGCTGCAAGCTGAATGGCTGGCCATTTAGCATAGCTCCGGGATGTGGGCTCCAGAGCATGTGATTGGTTCATTGGAGGAACACGCAACAGGGGCCAGATTAAGGCTTTAAGACGGTTTTTCTCATGACCGTCATGTCCGTGTGCGTTCAGCGCTCCCCCATTGTGATCGTACAGACTGTTCAAGCCAGACACCCTTCTTTGTTTTCCTGCTTGCGTTTCAACACTTTATCTTCTTGATCAGTGGGATTGCACAAAATGAAGGAGTCACACAGGTATCGACAAGTTAAAGAAAAATGTAGGAACATCTGTCATTGGTTAGGACTCATCCGTCATTCACATGAAACACAAAATAGATCTCACACCTGCAATAACATTGTGCTAACTTGGAATGTGAGGCTCATTCATCAGTTTTTTTCTTACTCCCCTGGTGATCTTGATATCCTCTTTTGTGTCTTGGAATAGAAGTTTAGTTGTGTGTGTGTGTGTGTGTGTGTGTGAACATTGACATAAAAGCTATAATGCTTGTGTAAGGGCCATATAATTAAACATAATTTTTCATATAAAAACCACATGCAGAATAAAAACAAAGGTAATGGCTGCACTCCATGCACACTGTTTAACATAAAGCTGTATATATACACGTGTTTGTGTTTACACTCACTATTTTTTTATGCACATATCTACTGAGGCAGGTTTAAAAAAGAAAATATATATAAAAATGCAGAAATCTGAATTAGAGAGTTTTATTGCATATAAACCAAATTTAATTCTGCAAGCTTAAAAATATGGCAAGTATTTTAGCTCTTGGTGTCTAGTATTGTTTTTAGTAATTCTTTTATTATTAATATTATTATATTATATATTTTTTACATTCATTTATGGGTGGCATGGTGGTGCAGTTGTTAGTGCTGTTGCCTCACATCGAGAAGGTCCTGGGTTCGATCCCTGTGTCGGCCACAAGTGCCTTTCTATGCGGAGTTTGCAAGCTCTCCTTGTGTTTGCATGGGTTTTCTCCCGGTGCGCCGGTTTCCTCCCACAGTCCAAAGGCTGCAGTAGGTTGACTGGATGCTCTAAAATTAGGTGTGAATGTGTGTATGAATGAGTGTGTGTCTATGTGTTGCCCTGCGATGGGTTGGCCTCCTATCCTGAGTGTACCCCTCCTTTGGCCCATAGTCAGCTGGGATTGGCTCCAGCTTCCCCGCGACCCGGAAACGGAAGAAACGGTTTAGAAAACGGATGGATGGATTATTCATCTATTTATTTCTATTTAACTCTATAATATAATTCCTTTAAAAGTCTTTATGATGATGCAGGTTCCTGTGAAAGTACTCTGTTAGGTAAAGTAACTGCTAGGCTTGTGACAAACACTACATTTCAGCTGACAATAAATGGAAGGTCTCCTGTGTTACCGTCCATGAATTTGTATTTATATTTTCTCCCTTAAGAGAAAAATGTGTGCAAAAAGACAGTTGTGCTAGCATACATGCTAACAACATTAGCAGGGGTTTCTTATCTAACAAACTTTTTCTTATGCCTATGCTTTCAGTGGTATAGTACCAAGTAAATGTTTCTTCATTAAACGTATATTTGTCTCAGTTAGGGCTGCACGATATATCGCCTGTACACAGTTATCACAATATCAGTCTCTGCAATAACGGATATCGCAGAAAACTGCTATATTAAAGCCTCTTACCAATCACAGAACTTCTTATTACATCCATGTGCATGAGCTGGGGAAAACTATTGATTACCTAAGATTAGAAAACTGACTGTTTTTGAAGCTTTATTATCCATATATGGACCGTATGGATGGGGGAGTAAATGTACAATGTGAAGCTTAAACAATATTTACACATGTCAAGCCTTTTTAATGAAAGAAACCTGATATGGGCCCTTAAATATAGTAAAAAACATGGAAAAATGTAGAGGTGTAATCGCAATACTGATATTTTATCCATATCGTGCAGCCCCAGTCTCAATCTAACTGATGAAAATCACCCAACTGCTTGTTGTAAAATTTAACAGCCATGGAAGGAAGTCACAGTCAGCATGAACTGCTGTGATCATCTTCAATAATTGCGATAATGCCATTATGTAGTAAATGTGACCGGCCTAAGTACTTCCATATAAACATGCTGAGCGCTATTACTTTACTACTCATATTGGGTTACGCTGTGTTGGGTTGTTGCTTCAGCTGAAGTCTTACCAGCTTTTCACCATGTGTGTGTGTGTGTGTGTGTGTGTGTGTGTGTGTGTGTGTGTGGTTAGTAGTGATTTGTTGTTTGTCTGATAAAAGGAATAATTAGGCCACAATCTAGGCCACCGTTTGCTCTGACACCCCAGCTCCTGCCCTACAGGCTTTTCACCACAAGTGTGTGTGTGTGTGGTTTGTTTTTGTCGTTTGCCTGATGAAGGGAACGATTAAGCCACGGTTTAGGCCGCAGGTTGGGCCACTGTAATGGACAGAAAGGAAGTTTTAACACTTCCTTGACATTTTCATCAAGGATACATCATTGGGGAAGTGGTGGCCTAGTGGTTAGGACCTTCCCCTTGTGAACAGAAGGTCACAGGTTCAAGTCCTGGCCCACTGAGGTACACTTAGACAAGGTACCGGCTTCACTGCTCCCCGGTCGCTATTGACAGCTGCTCGATGCTCCACATGTGATGGGTTAAATGCAGAGGTTGCACTTTGGGAGCGATTGAGTGCGTTCACAACGACAAACAAGACACCTTCACTTCATCTGAGTGTAAACGAACTCCCCATATCTCGAAACTTTTGCTAAAGTCACCGGTCAAGGCCGACACACTTTAAAGGGTTTTGTCAATCAGCCGAAGTGCAGCTGCAGAGCAGAAGTAGAGAATGTGAACTCTCTGTGGCCGAGCACCTGGGGATGACGGCAGGACTGAGCGAGGAACCAACCAGCCTCTGCTCTAAAGCACTATTATTACGTCAAGAGGAGCGAGGCCTGGCCGGGTGCTCCAGTTTCTCCCCAGAAGCCAGCCTGCTGCGTGCCATGTGTAGATGATTTTCACAGTTTGCAGAGAGTGGAAACGGCCACAGTCCATATAATTTAATTGTCCGCCAGTCCTGTCGCAGATTAGAGCGTCGCCATCTGGGAAGCATGGAAGCATGGGATGACTTGTCAGGCCGAGTCATGTTTAAAGGGTGAAATTCAGGCACTGAAGAACTGCTCTTCGAACAGCTGTGTTTAGCTGAACTTATCCACAGTGCTGCTGGTCATGGAGATGGTGTCTGTCGGTTTATACTGAAATTTGTCAAGGTTCAGCTAAACGGCATGCTTCTTAACCTTTGATTGTTGCCACTTTTGCCAATCTCCTCACTGTTTTGTGGGGGCAGCATGCTCATCTATTCTCTTCTGTGCTCATTTTCAAACTTGATTGTTCTTATGGTGCTTAATGGTGATTTTTAACAGACATTCAGACAAAGATTTTTCTCCTCTTAAAGATGCAAAACATATACAAATAGTCTTTAGGGCAGATCGTACACAGGTTTATGGAAGAAGACACTGTTTTAAAAGCAAAATAACAGTTTTAACAGTTCAAAATAACTCTTGTAGGAGAGATTTCTAGCAGATAAGATGCTAAGCAGTGCTTCCAGACGTTTCAAGGAACGTCTAAAGCATTTATATTCACAGTTTATTCGATATGGCTTTTTAAAGCCAGCATCTTAAGGGCTGCAGATCACTCTGGAGCTGGCAGAATGTGGTAAATGTGGGCCATGTCAGTAGCAGCAAAAAAAACAACAACTTCTGGTTTCACAAGCAAACCCACCCTCTCTCTCTCTCTCTCTCTCTCTCTCTCTCTCTCTCTCTCTCTCTCTCTCTCTCTCTCTCTCTCTCTCTCTC
>JBBPDA010000081.1:4620591-4631811 GCA_037974385.1 Arnoldichthys spilopterus | reverse complement strand
TGAGAAAGAACGGGAAAGCGAGAATGAGTGAGAAAGAAAGGGAAAGAGGGAATGAGTGAGAACGAAAGGGAAAGAGGCAATGAGTGAGAACGAAAGGGAAAGAGGCAATGAGTGAGAACGAAAGGGAAAGAGGGAATGAGTGAGAACGAAAGTGATCGTGAGAATGAAAGAGAAAGAAAGGGAACGAGATAATAAAGGAGAAAGAAAGGGAATAAAGGAGAAAGCAAGGGAAAGAGCGAATGCAGTGATCGTAAGATGCTTTCTTGCTTATTTCAGGGATGTGTCATCTGTGGAGCTCCTTATGAACAATCACCAAGGCATCAAGGCTGAGATCGACGCTCGTAACGACAGCTTTACTTCCTGTATTGAGCTGGGGAAAGCTCTGCTGGCTCGCAAACACTACGCCTCTGAAGAGGTCAGAGTTTTTTCCCTTCTCTTTCTCAACACTTCTACCTCACAATTTTCACTCAGCCATCGTTAGACTTTAACTCGCACTTTCACTTTTGTCCAGCAGATGGCAATGTAGCATTTCCATATTTTAGCCTCATGTAGCAATATTCTGACTTCTCCTTTTTCAAACAAGATGCGTCATGTGGGTGTCGTGTTTGAAACTATTACGTGAACCTAAACAGTTTATGCGCCGCTAAATGCACTTCCCTCCTTCATATATAATACATTTGAGGGAGGATTACACTAGAAGTGCACAGAAAATGAGCAAAGTTGAGTCAACTAGTACCTGATGGGTTTCCACAAATTCTCTGTGCGTTTTGAAACCAGGGAGAATTTAATAATGTGTCTGAAATGTGTGAGGAGACTTTTTTTAACAATAGCAGCCGCTAGACAGGAATGAGCCTCAAACATTATTTCAGCTTTCAGGATCAGAGATGCGTAAAATAGCAGTCGCCGTATGTGCTCTCAGTGCTGGATTCAATGTTTTAATGGCAAAAACCTTTTATCTCACTTATTGACAGTTTATCCCTTTATCACAGAGCCCGTCATCTTTCTTTTGTCCCAATGTTGATGGCTCTGCTGTTTCACTGTGCCTTCTGCACCCTGCAACAAGGGCACAGTTAGAAGTGTGCAGTTGTCATATTTGCGGCAGTTCGGCAGATGCGTGCAATAAGTGCGTGTTCTGGTTGTATCGGTACACTTTTTGGGTTGCGTGTGCACTCGTACATACATGCGGCCTTCTGTTTTAGCATTGTGTAACAAAAGTCATTCGTAACTCCAACTGCCTTTTCCCCTGTGTGCCATTCAGATCAAAGAGAAGTTGCTTCAGTTGACAGACAAGAGGAAAGAGATGATTGACAAGTGGGAGGACCGATGGGAATGGCTGAGACTGGGTAAATTCGAACATAAATAAACTCTCTACCCATTCCAGAATCAGTTTGTTTTTTCATACAGCTCTATCATATGTTTGTGGCATAATTTTACAACATTTGCATTATTTACGTATCACATTAAACACTTTCTTTTAATGGGAACAGGTACGTTCACAGACACAAGGTATTGTCTGTGATGCCATGCATTGCTATATGCTAATACGTAGCTAATTTGCTACATAGGCCATTTAAAAAAGGAGTTTGCACAAGAGTATTGGACGTCTGGTTCATTAAGTATCTTTGTAACTTGCATTTCATTCTTTTATTTTAAGTTCTGGAGGTGCACCAGTTCTCACGAGACGCAGGGGTGGCCGAAGCATGGTTGCTGGGCCAGGAGCCGTACCTGTCCAGCCGAGAAATGGGTCAGAATGTGGATGAGGTCGAGAAGCTCATTAAGAGGCATGAGGCCTTTGAAAAGTCCGCTGCCACATGGGAGGAACGTTTTGCTGCTCTGGAGAGACTTACCACGGTGAGAGGGCAGTAGAGCTTGTCTGTATTGTCATAGTGGCAACCACAGTGCTCATTTAAGCTCCACTGTCATAACTCAGGATCAGGATACTTAAGATTAGGCCTAGGTGTAGAGTTAGGCTTATGAAAATCATATTACAGGTAATAAAATATACACTGTGTGGCCACAGTCCAAGTGTTTCAGACCATCTGAATTTGGTGGATGCCACCTATATACAGACTAGAATGCTGCCAATTGACAGGAATAGTTCCGTCAGTAAAGTTAGGTGGAGGTGGAATAATGGGGTAAGGTTTTACAAGGTTCTGGGTGGGTGCCATAGTTCCACTGAAGGGTAATGTTTATACTACAGTATACAGAGAAATTTTACACACTTTAAACATATGCTGATACTGTATGGACAGCAGCTAGACCACATTATACAAGCCTAGCCCAAGCACACTAACTATTGCTATCAAAGGACAGCTTGCGCCTGTGCACAAAGTGAGGTCCATAACAATATGTTGTAGAGGAACTCTAGTGGCATCCGAAGAACCCTGACATCAATTCGGTTCAAGCACCTTTAGGATGAATTGAGACAATGCTTGTAAGACAAGCTTTCCCATCAAACATTGGTGCCTGACCTCACACATGCTCTTTTTATTGAATGGGCACAAATTTCCACAGACGCACTCCAAAATCTTCCCAAAAGTGTGAAGGCTGTTATAGCGGTCAGTGAGGGGCAACTTCAAATGAATGCCCATGGGTTTTAAATAGGATATCCAACATCAGTGTGATTGTTCAGTGTCCACATACTCTTGTCCATGTAGTGTGTATATAGCATATAAACAGACCTTACGTGTGTGTGCATAGATGGAGTTACTGGAAGTGAGAAGACAGCAAGAGGAAGAAGAGAAGAAGAGACAGCCCCCGCCTGTAGAAGCTCCGCCCACTGAAGCGGCATCTCCACAACCGAGGTGATTTAAATATGACCTGGTTTGATCAGATCATTTACAGGTGAATTTGTAGCAAATGTTAGCATTTATTAGCATTTTACCATGACTGGCAAACCATGTAGGACGGTGACCTGAAGCGAGTCAAAAGTTTAAGTACACCAGTGGTCAAACTCTGACACAATGATCTGGTTATGATTGTTAAGGAAATAAAAAAATAATAAAAACAAATATAGCTGGAATATTTTTTTGTAGCACAGTATAGTTGATCATTTTTTATACATTTTTATGAATAATGCAAATGTATTTGCTGTTGTGAATAAGCCTTTATATTAGAGCTGGGCAATATGATGATATTTATCGTTATTGTGATGAACTGTGATCACAATGTGCTTTTCTGAGCATATCTAGATATCATTAGTACTGAAACACTTTAAAACGTCATATTTAGTTTGAAGGACAGCATCATTAATCTCGGTGAAGTGAATAATAAAATAAAAAAATAACAATAAAAATAGTTTGCACTCATATTTTGATTTATTTTTTAATATAGCAGTTGATCTTTTTCCTTTGTTCCATTTTAATACATATTGTGACATATCGCATATCAAGGAAATTTCATACAATATCGTAATATTTTTTGCCATATCAGTCACCCCTACTTCATATTGGCATGTCTCATTGTCTTTAGGTTCAGATTGTAATGAAATCTAAAGAGCATAATGTGGTCCAATGTTTGTATTTTGCTCGCAAGGTATTACTTAGTTTATTATTCACGCCCACTTTAGTCCTCGGGGTGTGTATGCAGCCTTTCTGTGTTAATGAAGTTCTCTGCTTTTGTTTGTGCTTCCAGGGAGGGCGAGCAGGTCTCTCAGAATGGGCCTCCAACAGAGCAAGACTCCCCCCGGGTTAGTTATCGTTCCCAAGCCTACCAAAGCTACTCCAGCTTTCATAGCCGCCGAGGCCTTACAGGACCATGAACTCGTCTTACCTGTTGCTATAAAGAGAGAAAGTCGACACTGCTTTTTATCCTTTTATCCTCTTCAGTCCCAGCTAAAGATCCCGCTAGCAGCCCACTCTGTGTTGTCAATTCTCCTGCTTTGTCTGATCGTGACCTTGCTTTCTGGTAGAAGGTAGATAGATGAGCTTCTTTGATTGACTCCCTGTAACCCTTACAGCTTCTTTGCAGCAGTTTATAAGTTGTGTATCTCTGTATTTTATCATTTTTTTGTTCACCGTGCAGTGCCTAAGGTGAGATAAACACTGGCTGAGACAACAGCCATGACATTGCGGAGGTTTTGATACTTTTCATGGGTTCAAACTTCCAGGCTTGGTCGCTGTGGTTTGGTGTATGTGGCTGATAATTTATCATTAAGTTATTGTCTCATCTGCACTTTTTAACTTCTTGAGGGGAGAGAATTGAAGGCTGATTTTAAAATTTGTAAGGTACAAGGAACATGGGGCTAATATTAGCTGTGCAACACGTATGTAAAACTTACTGAGCTGGAAACAACATGTACATGTAAGGATGATGAACTGTGTTAATCTGTGCGTGCATTTGTACCATGCCCATAAAACTTCACAACCACAAAAGCCTATTTGTCAAGATATATAATATGTCTCTACAACACTGTAGGATGTAGGATTAATATATAGAATAGTTGGATTATTGAAAATCATTGGGGTTTAGTGCTTGCTAGTGTGGTCTTAGTTCTAGTTAGATCTGGTTTGCGAAAGTTCAGCTCCCAGTCTTTTAGGTATCTCTTCACATCTGTTTGATCTTCATCTCCTCATTGGTTAATTGCCGCATTGCCTTTTTCATTTTTGGCTAAACACCACCAACCATGTTAATTGTAATATTATATTTGTCTTTCTTTTCCCTTTTATCGTAGCAATGCAAAATCAGTCAGGCTTATGCTAAGGGTACTTTTATTTGAAGATTTCAAATGCTTACCCTGGTTGTAGCATGGCAGCTCTCAAAAATGAAATTAATTTTAACCCTCCAACAATCCTGTTTTTCCAAATGTAACTTTAAACTATTTATAGTTTTACTGCAGACTGACGTTGTAGGAGACTTTAATATTTAAAACATTTAACACAAAAAAACAGTGAGAATTAGATAGTAGTATATGTAAAGATGCAAAAATTAATGATGCTCACTTTTCTTAGTCACCAAATTTGCTCTTTTATGCATTCAACTAAATGCTGAATTTTGTGGATGGTGTATTTTTCGACTATGCCCAGTAAAGCAGACACTTTAAAACACTTTTAAATTTACAGAATTTACTGGATTTTAGAACACGCACCTGCCCCTTTAACATGCAATGCATAAATGTGCTGCTTCAAGCCCCTTTTCAGTTCCTTCTAATCAGCAGCAGTGCTGATCAATATCTCCCTTCTAAGCGACTGCAGATAAGTATTTCAGCAGGCGCATTTAGAGCTGCCTCCAGTCTATTCACTGAGCTTAAGAAAACGGATAACACACTTTTTTCAAAGGAACTGGGCCAGCCAGTCAGTTGCATGTCATCAGTTTTATTGTTTAATTTGACCTTCCAACTAAAATGTGACTTGATATTTTTTTTTTTTAAATGCATAGTAATCCACAGCTGTAGGTATTAGATCCTACATATTTTCATTGATGCATCTTATTGACTCATGGGCCCATTTAACATTTAGCTAGACTAGCGTCATCGTGATAAGCATCATTTGTCTTTGTCAAGCTAACCATGTTTGTTCCCAAACATTCCTCCTATTACTAACCCTTACTATTAAAATAAAACTCACTCAAGTTATTTATTAGCCATTCCATGTATGCTTCACCAATATTGTCCTTTTGTTGCTTGTGATGTTCTATGCTACGTGCATGCCATTGTTAGCATGTTGGTCATTTTATGTTTATAGCATCTGTTTAATGTTGTAATCAATTGTCATTCTTTGGCCTGTTTATGGGTTGACATTAATTTTCCTATTAATACATCTTTCATATGCATTTTTGGTTTTTCCTTTTCCTTGTCTTGTGTATTTTTATTATTTAAAACATCTTTGTATAGTTAGTATTCAAACTGAGTTACAAATATCAGGGGTCAATACATTTCTTTAAGAGAAATTGTAGCACTGTAGCTTGTATAGCTTGATACACAGTCATTTCCTTAGACTCTAAACACTCTAAACACACTAGTATTAGGAGCAAAGGGCAGGTGTTCCAGCATTTGCCTGTTAGCTTTTGTTGAAAGTGTGTTTTAAGACAGTTTTCTGTACTAATCTAGTTACAATAGAACACAAATTGTCAGCGCTAATCCACTGTATTCTATAGACGCAGCAGCTCGAGGTTAGGTTCAAAACTACATTAATATTACTGAAACACACAATGCAGCAAATTCCACTATTAGCAAAGACACTGAACTAACATGTGAAAGATGTTTATTATCGCGTTGCCAGAATATTTGAGACGATTTTTCAGAAAAATGTTGAGGTTCTTGTTGAAGTGCCCAGAATTGGTCCTGCCTTTGGCATGCTCCATGTTAAAGTGCCTAGGATTGGTCCAGCCCTATAAAACCGCCCAGGATTGGTCCTGTCGAGAGGAGCTCGAGATTGGGTAATAACCTGACAGTCTTGAGTGGGTGTGATGCCATAATCCCTATAACTTGCATAAATCACTTTTCTCTCTGAATGATACCAGTGATTACTGATGGACTCAAGCAATTTTAGAAATTGTTTGTGATTTGTGGTTTGTTTTTGGAGTGTGCCTCCTCTGCTGGCTGTTTTCCTGTGTTTACCAGCCAAGTGGCCGTATGGTGTGCATTATCTAATGTCCTAATCTAATTTTGCATGGCTTTCCCTTTCTCTTTTCCCCATCCTGTTGGAACGGAGTGCAATCAAAAGCATCTGTTGTCCCAGCTTCCCTAAGATTGGTTTAATTAGCAGAGATCAGGATAGCAGAAAACATCTTGTAGCTGATCCTAATCTATAACTGTAAGCCAGAGGTTAAGACAGCAGGTAGGTGCTAAAAAGTCAAAGCAGGGTTTAGCGTAACCGTGTGCTCCTTAGCATAATTGCGAAGAAGCTGGGATAGAATTGTTAAATTGAAATAGATTTAACAATGGGAGGCTGCTGTAGTAGCATTAGTATAAAAAACACATTATTTGGTCCATTTGTTTTTATTAAAAAAAAATAGCTTTTAAAAAAAAAGTTTTGGACCGTGATTCCTCTCCTGCTTTATGAGCAGAAAGTTCCATATGTTTCTGCACAGCCTCAGTTTCTGCTTCTACTGTCTACAGCTTTGCTCAGCGAAGATATAAGTATGCCCTGTGTTCTACTGAAGAACCTCTAACGTTCTCTCTGTCGGTACCAGGACGCTGCGGGAGGAAGTGATGTCGTCAATGGAGTGGCAGAGGCCAGTCCAAGCTCCTCTCCCACGGGGAGTCGCAAGGGTAAAGCGAGTCAAGCTGCTACTCTTCCAACTAAGGCCCAGGACACGCCTAGCACGCAGATAGAAGGCTTCCTGAACCGAAAACATGAATGGGAGGGGCACAACAAGAAAGCATCCAACAGGTATGCAGAACTGCAGAACAGTACACATACACTAACCCTTTAAACTGCTTTAAACTGGCTTATTGGTGTAAAATACCACTTGTGACCATGTGAATGGGCTTCACTTAACTACTGTAAGCTTAACAGGTAGTAATAAGCTGTGTTGGACTGAAGGAATGCTTTGTTCTCAGAGGGCCCTTATCTTGGAAAGACAAATTTCCCTTGCCTCTTGAGTTGTAGAACGTGTGTAAATGCTATTAAGATTTTTAAAACGTATCCTCCATTTCCCCGTCCATATATTCTGCATATGGAAACGAAGCAACACAACAGCACTTTTCTTGAATTCAGTCTTTGTGCATTTACAGATTTCTGCATATTCAGCCTGCAGTGATTTATCCCAGCTCATTAGGAGTGTTTTACCATGGCCTGCTCCCTGAATGAGGCACGATAGAGTAGCTGGCTAGAGCAGAGGTCCTTGACCATCATCCCAAAAGGCACCGTAACAAAATGTGAAAACACTTATATAACAAATATAGGACATGGTCACTCTTTTCTTCAATATCCTATTAAGCACCAACTATATTTTCTACAAAATGTGAAAATATGATGTGTCTTCACAAATAAATCAATAGCAATCATAGTGCACCTTTTACTAAATGCCTTTCCTAAGTATGGGAAGTCCAGTCATAGCTGATAAAGCTATAGAGCCCTGCTTTCAGAATCGAAGAAACTGCTGTAATGGTGTGTGAGGTATTTTTAAATGAGATACCTGATCTCCCAGTAGCTTGAATGAGCACTGAAACATTACCTGTTTGCTAAGCGGAGGTAACAAGTGAATGCTGTATCAATAGAACATGGTGTTCTACAGTAGCAAGCACCTTAAAATATGAGTAGAAGCCTTATGCTTTACCTGAGTAAAAGAAAGATTCTCATGCTTTAGTGTTGTATGTATGGGAAAACCGCAGAGCAGTTGTTCCTCATGTGACTATGAAGATCTCAGAGGAAACTTATGATATAAAATGAGATTTACAATACATGCAGGGTGTGTAGTCCCCAAATAATTATCGTTCTAGATTTAACACCATTTCATCATAATCAGCACTACATATAAAAGCTTAGAGACCCTTCACCAACACTATAAAGAAAAAACTTTTTACATCTCAAGGGCCGAATAGTAAGGAAATGTAGAAAAAAATGGTGGAAGGGCTTAAAATGTGCATGCTATAATTCATATGAAGAAACATTCATAATTGCAGTATTTTTTTTAACAATTCTGCTTTTCATTCATCAGCCCTTTTCTTGTATTTTGTTACAAATTTGTGTCACATAATTCTCTCCATGTTGCTTTCTGTTGAACTGGTGTTGGTTACAGATCTTGGCACAACGTCTACTGCGTGATAAATAATCAAGAGATGGGCTTCTACAAGGACAGTAAGAGTGCCAGTCAGGGCATCCCCTACCACAGTGAAATCCCCATCAGTCTAAAGGATTCCACATGCGAGGTGGCCCTCGACTACAAAAAGAAGAAACATGTATTCAAACTCAAGTAAGTTGCTTCAGATTTGTGTTGTCACTGGCTGTTTCTGCAAAGCTTTTATGCTCTGAGAACTGCACTGAACAGCTTTCCTGTTTCGCCCTTCAGACTTTCGGATGGGAACGAGTATCTCTTCCAAGCCAAAGACGACGTGAGTTTTTCTGTTCTGCATAAGCCTTTCATTGTTATGACCATTGGTATCATTCAGTGTTTGTGGAAGGCCCTTTGTGCTAGGGCCAGACAAGGTGGGGTAGGCACGAAGCACTTTTTGCAACTGCTCAACATTTTGTTGAGTTTCATGAAAAATCACAAACTTGGGACAGCAAGTTGGTCTCCAGGAGGCACATGACCTTAGTTCATTACAAATGCTTTGTGGAGTTGCACTGCCAAGTGAAAAATGTCAAAAATCCAGCGCTTCACTAGCCAATAACTTGTGACATAAAAGTTCAAACCTCACGGAATTTGACATGCTGCGTTACTAGAACGTTCTTTGAAAGCATGCCAAATTAAGTGAAATTTTGTCCACTGCCTCTGACACATTTTTAATATTAACGTTCAATATTCAGTATCAAACCACTTAGAAATGTGTTATGGTCATCCTTGGCTACATGCGCACACATTTCCTAAAATCACTTTGCCCCACTCAATAAAGTGTTTCCTGGGGTGTGCCACAAATGGATGCTTGTGCCACAACTGGACTACAGCATGTTTTTTGTCTGTTCCCCAGTCATGATTTGGTCTTCAGTTTTTCTTTAAATCCTGTGCAACATAGTTACAAAATTCAAATAGTCATTGTTACCTTTTTAAAACAGTTGAATGATTTAGCTTCTTGCTACCTGGGCCAGTTTGCATGTTCTACTTCCTCACTGATTGCAGCTTCTGCAGCTGGCATATCATGCACATCAGTGCAATACGTGTAGTTCTCGAGCACCTTGCGGTGGCCAGTTTTGTGCTGATTTTAGTTCAGGTGTAATCTTGAATTAGAGTTTCAAGAGGCCTAGGCACCACTCCTCTGGATCAGATGTTAGTATGCCCAATTGCCCAATAAGCTGTGATAGATGAAGCTTGTATAGACTGTTATTCAGACACATGGAGTGTATATGTGGTCGCATCAAGACGCTTGTTTGTTCATCTAACCCTCAGTGTTTTAACAGATTAAAATATACCTGCAGCTAATGTTATATGTAGCGGCTAGTATTTTAGTTAAATCCAGTAATATTGACATTCATATCAAAACGTCTATTTCTGAAGCTAAGGAACAGTTTGATTTAAAAGGAACTAATGTTATTAAAGTTCAGAAGTCATTTACCTCAACGTTATAATAGATTATGACTGGAAATTTTGTTTTAATGTGACTTTCGAATATAAAAATTTTGAAGTCTTGAAGGTAAGAATGTTTATTTTTTCATGCTGAACAACCATTTAATCACGTCAAGTCACGTTTATTTCTATAGTGCGTATTACAACTGACGTTGTCACAAAGCAGCTTTACAGAATCCGGGTCTGAGCAAGCCAGAGGCAACAAAGGCAAGAAAAAACTCCCTCAGCTGTAGAAGGCGAATCCATCCTCTTCTGGTTGACACCAGATAGCAATAACAACCGAGAGATAAAGGAAACGATCTCAGTTTAAAGAGGTGGCATCAGTTAAAATCCTATAGCTTGGAGCAATATATCTAACATTTACCTTATTTCTGGTTCATTTTGCTATGGTACTGAATAAGGATCTCAGGTCATTTTTGTTATCTTCTATAAGGGTGGAGAGAGAAGTTGTTCTAGCAGCACTTTTTTGTAGCTCAGGAGACTCTCCTTCCATGCTAGTTTTTGAATGCTACCAAATTAGTTACATGCTATGTTCTAATTTTCATGCAGTTTGTTTCAAGGTGCATGTCAAATTGTTATACCATGGTGCTCCCAGTATTTTTTATTTTTTTTTAAGAGGAGCTACATCTAAAATCCAGCTGAAGGTTGGCATTGTTACCTGATCGAGTTCTGTGAGGCCTGATAATTCAGTAAAAGTGACTAGTTGTCATTGTGAACGCACTTAAGCACCACAACGAAATGTGACCTCTGCATTTAACCCTTCACACGTGCACACGTGGAGCAGCGGGCAGCTATCAACAGCATCCGGGGAGCAGTGTGGTGGGACGGTACCTTGCTCAAGGGTACCTGAGTAGTGCCTGGGCCAGGACTGTGACCTTCATGTCCCAAGGGCAATGTCCTAACCAAAAGGCCACCACTGCCCACAACAGTGATAGTAATCCCATCAATGTCGATAGTCGATAATTTATAAAAAAATTGAAGAGTGAAAGTGACTATTTGTCATTGTGAACACACTCAAGCACCACAACGAAATGTGACCTCTGCATTTAACCCATC
>JBBPDA010000081.1:4610393-4620491 GCA_037974385.1 Arnoldichthys spilopterus | reverse complement strand
CGTGCACACGTGGAGCAGCGGGCCGCTACCAACAGCGCCCGGGGAGCAGTGTAGTGGGACGGTACCTTGCTCAAGGGAACCTCAGTAGTGCCAGGACTTGAACCTGCGACCTTCAGGTGCCAAGACAATGTCCTAGCCCCAAGGCCACCACTGCCCATAAGAAGAAGTATGTTAATGTAGGTTAATCATAATAATAAGCATCAACACTTCCTATTATGGGTTAGGTGGTATGAGCAGTGTAATACTGATACAATATATTTTGAATTTATTTGGGAACGATGCTTATAAATGGACTAAATATCGGCCACTTCAGCTTAAGGCCTATTATGTCAATGCAATGTTGTTTACTTCATAAATCATCTTATAAGTCAAATGGTATTAATAAAGCCTCATTCACTGAGTATGAAGAGTTCAAATGAAGTGTTGCCCAGTACAACAGAAGCTCTAGCTCACGTGTGTGTGTTCTCATGTCCCTCTATTCCTTCTGTGCTGCAGGAGGAGATGAACTCATGGATCCAGGCGGTCTCCTGCGCCACGCCCTCCGAGCTCAGCAGCCATAGCACCCCAGCGTCGGGCCGCGCGCACACCCTGCCCGCAACTGTGGGCGTGGCCTCAGAGTCCAGCCCAGGCAAGCGGGAGAAGGACAAAGAGAAGCGCTTCAGTCTCTTCAGCAAAAAGAAGTAGAGCCATTCCCAGCACCCCTCAATAGTTTCGTTTCTTCCTTTTCCTTTTCGTTCTTGTCATCCTCTTCCTGAAGCAGAAGCTCCAGCATGCAAAGCTCAGAGCCAAAACTCCACACTCAGTGCCTGATTGCTCCTCTGAGTGGGCTCAGGAGCTAGAAGAGGAATATTTCTAGGGGTTGCGACGTGCTTTGGGCATAAATCAGTCTGGAGAGACCAGTTTTCTCGATAAGCTTACTCTCATCTCTTCTTTCTTCGTTGTTGCCTACTTTCAATATACCTGCTTTAGTGCTTTTAAGTCTCCTTGTTGTTCATTTTTTCTTTATCTTCCACAGTCTTGTTTCTGTGAGCGTGAGACATTTCTAGGATCTGCCCTCAGTTTTTCGCGAGGCTTCCCAGTCTTGTGCCGACGAAGGAGGGCAGCAGTGGTGCTTTTGGAATCTTATGAAGTTTCCGTTCAGTTGTTAACCTCCTGTCCAGTTTAAGTTCCTACTAAAACTCTTCAGCCATTATACATTTCCTTAAAGGGCAATCTGTCTACTAAAGAACTTAGTATGAAGCGAACGCGCCTGAATGCAAAACTCGCCATGTAGTGGCAAATATTAACATATGCTGGAAAGTTTAATATGATTGTGTACGGTCCGAATGTTGGCTAATTATGAAGGACTAATTTTGTCAAGAAAAACTAAAAACTAAAAAAAAATAATAATTCTTGTACTTGAGTTGCATTATATTGTATGTTGAAAGGTTATTTAGAGAAGAAAATATGAATATAGATGTATTATAACTCCTAAAAGGCATCATTTGTTAAGTGGGGAAACTGGAAGTGGAGCATTTTCTGGAAAAATTGTAATGACTGAAAAGAAAAAAAAAAAAAGCAGCTGCTTGCTTGTTGGCTATAGCGCTGTGTGTCCTTATTTTGCTACTTTCTCTGGCTACTTGATCAAAAAAAGCAGTGTGCTTTCTCTGTCAGTGTAACTACTGTAATGATACAGTTTCGTCATTAGCGCACAGTCAAAATGCCATAATGCTGCCGGGATCTGCTGGTTATGACGTAAAACACGGACCCGGACTTAATCTGGATGGATCCACACCTGTAGCCTTTTACCCTTATCTGTTAAATATGTGCAGAGTCATTAAAATGCTTTTGAAGTTTACAGTTTGGTGTTTCTGCTTTTTTTGGGTTGTGATTTCACTTATTCTGTCCTACAGATTTGCCCACTAAAACTAATATATGGCCCTGGTTCTCAGTTCTTCTCCCTGCAAGCTTTACAGTTTCCATTGTCGCCAAAGTATGTGACAATGTAGCAACTAACAAGCCCTTTTTGCTGTAAACTGGGTGTGTTAGAACACTAACATGCATGACTGAGGCACTGTGGAACCTTCCAACCCTCAGAATGTAAGTATTGAATCCATATAATGTGGTTCCAGACATATAGTCCCTGTATCATCATCAGAACAAAACTATAAACAAAAATATAGCTTTACAGACAGATTGTAAAGTCAATTTGATGCCTCTGTTCCTCTTGTGACTACGTCAGTTGTAAAAAGGGCTATAGAAATAGCAAGGAACAACTCCCTTAGCTGTAGGAAAAAAACTTTGGAAGAACCAAGGCTCAGAAGGGGAACTTATCCCCCTCTGAGTCAATAATAGTCAAAAGAAAAAATATAATAATAATAATCTCTGTATAAGACACTGCAGTTCCTAGTGTAAAGGTGGTGCCGCGATGACTTTCAATCAGATTGGTGGAGCAAAGGGCTGTCCATATGGGCTCTACTCAGTGGGTGTAAGCAGGAAGAACTTCAACCAGAAGTAGGGTATCAGGTTGGGACAGGATCACTGGTATTTGAACAGAGGAGCATGGGAAGTGAAAAGATTTTCTCAGCTTTCAATGCCTCAAGAGACACTTGCATAGCTGTAGTTCATAACCAACTGATTTTAGCCAAGCTATAGCAATGGTTCCCAAACTGGAGACCTGTTTTAGACACGATAAAGTTGTACTTTGTATTAAAGCTGCTTTGGCCGTATCCAAAATTTGTGGTGCCTGTTTAAAAATTGTAGGTAAACGATTGCACTTCAGAACAGCTGATCACAAGAGATTTACATACATCAGTCTTAAAGGCACAGTAATGAAAAAAGCCTGTTTAATTCAGAGGGATAAAAGGTTCGAAAATGTTACGTCAGACTGATTTCTGGGACATAAACCCAGACAAGTCTGATGGGTGGGGGCAGGGCATTTCAATCTTTAGGTATTTTATTTACTGTTACACGTGTTAATTGCTAGGAGTGAGGTGATAATGGGATGAGACGATTGGGCAGGAGCCAGGTGTGGACCACTTAAGGGTTCACTCACTGCATCTATTTGGATTTCTACCTGGTTTATCAGTGAAAGGATAAAAGCCATTGGGGGAGCAAAAAGAGAAGGAAAGATGAGAAAACAAGGGGGCAAAAGTGTAGAGATGTGATTTTTATGGACATGCTTGAAAGCATGTCTCTGTGTTTAGCTATTTGAAAGTGCCTTTTGTAGTACGCTAAGCTAGCTAGCTAGCTAACAAATGATGTTGGATTTTTGGATCTGGCTTTTACTCCTGCACCAGAAAAACACACAATTTATTCCTGTAACCAGCTAGGTGGTCAGTGGGGTCCAGACCACTGTGAGTTTTTCAGAACTAAAAAATAAAACTTAAATACAACTGCATGAAAAAAAAAACCTTTCCCTCAGAGGCAAGTGCTACTTCATTCAGTTTAGATGTGTTATTTAGTATCTACTGTGTCACACAACCTGTATGTGAGGGTAATGAGAGATTACATGAGTGTAGCCCAGTATGTCATAACCTGATTTGGACATGTAGGGAAAATACAATGATATAATGGTTAAATGAGGTTTCAGTTATAGGAGGTTAGTGCTCATGTTAAAATATATTTTAAGTGATATGATAGAATTGGGGTGGCATGGTGGTACAGTGGCCGCCTCACAACGAAAAGGTCCTGGGTTTGATCCCTGGGTCGGCTACAGGTGCCTTTCTGTGCAGAGTTCGCAAGCTCTCCCCATGTTTGGGTGGGCTGCAGTAGGTTGATTGGGTACTCTAAAATTGGCCATAGGTGTCTGTGTTGCCCTGCGATGGGTTGGCCTCCTGTCCTGGGTGTACCCTGCCATAGGCCGGCAGTCAGCTGGGATTGGCTCCAGCTTCCCCGTGCCCCCGAAATGGAAGAAGCGGTTTAGAAAATGGATGGATTATAGAATTGTCTTTGTACAGAATAAAATGTATTAAATTAATTTCAGTATAAATATCTGAGAGGTTTCAGGACAGATGTTACTGTACAGCTTCATCATCTACAACACCAAATCAGAAAAAGTTGGGATGGTATAGAAAACGCAAATAAAAAAAAAAGTGATTTCTAAATTTACTTTGGCTTGTATTTTACTGCTGACATTATGAGCACAAATATTTCATGTTTTGATGTTTTGAATTTCATTTCATTTGTAAATATACATCTTTTTGCACTTGTTGCTAGTGACAGTCTGGATGATCCTTTTCTTCTTTGGTCCGGAGCACACAGCATCCATTTCTCCCAAAAAAATACCTGAAATACTGATTCATCTGACCACAGTACACGTTTCCACTGTGTGATGGTCCATCCCAGAGAAGTCGACAGCGCTTCTGGACACTGTTAACATAGGGCTTCCTATGTTTTAACTGGGATTTGTGGATGTAACTACATACTGTGGTACTTGACAAAGGTTTGTCATAACTGTCTTGAGCCCATGTGGTGATATCGCTTCTGGATGAATGACGATTCTTGATGCAGTGCCACCTGAGGGATCAGAGGTCACAGTTGTTCAGCTTAGGCTTGCACCCTTGTCCTTTACACACTGAAATTCCTCCAGATTCCTTGAATCTTTTAATTCTGTTATGCACTGTTGAAGGTGAAATATCCAAATCTCTTCCTATCTTTCTTTGATAATAAATATAATATTTATTATCTTCCAAACATGTATCCACTCAATCTCTTTCCCAGATCTGTGTTCCAGTATAGTACAGCTGGAAGAAAATGCTGCATTAACTACTAATGCTAAATGTGCAAAAAATTAAATGTTTACTTTTTTTTAAAATAAAAAAATATAAAAATAAAACTCTTTTCAATTGTCATTAAACATATTTACAGATTAATACATAGGAATATATACGTCCTTTTGTAATATGACCAACAGCTGTCATTCACTGAACTGAAACCACAGTATTATAGAGAATATATCTGACTATTCAAAATATGACCCACACCCCCACTGATCAAAAAATATCCCCCTACCATCACCCACGTACTGATCAAGATATCCCCCACCCCTACTGATCAAAAGATATCGATATCCCCCCACCACCCACACTGATAAAAAAATATCCCCCCACCTTCCACTAATCAAAAGATATCCCTCACCCCCCACTGCTCAAAAACACCCCCCACTCATCAGTAAATATGCCCTCCGCCACCCCCCACTCATCAATAAATATGCCCCCGCCACCCCCCACTCATCAATAAATATACAGTAAGAAATGAAAAAACAGGATGGCACATTTTCAGGTTGGGCAGGTGAAAGCCATGTGTAGGGCGCCCCTACAGCACCACTTTTCTGCACATTTAAGGAATAAAATAAACGTGTAGAAATGCGCTATTTAGTCACACGAATTCCGTTAAGATCAATTCAATTCCAGCATCGCGAACAGCTGGAGCGCGTTGCATTCTGGTCTATGTAGTTCTGCGCGCGTGTCAAATACTATGTTGCCCAGGACCCTTTGCAGCAAGCTGTCCTACTGATGTGTGACGGGAGGCGGTGCTCCGCGCTTGGTGGTCACACTTGTGAGGAGAAGGGAAAGGGGGCGATTCCGGAAAATCGAGCATCTTCTTCTCGTCGAGCTGGTGGCAGACAGTGAAGCAGGGGTCCTCGTCGCTTCTGGGAATCTCGTGCGGCGCGTGTATTCAGTGAACCGACACTGAGTCGAATGGCAGAGTGAACTCCGGCTCCGTTCGCAGGCTGGACGCGCAGCAGTCCGTCGCGTCTGCGCGGAGATGCGGCTACGCGGAGGCAGAGATTGCGTGCGGATGGAAGTTGGACGCATTAGACTGAGCGCGAGTGGCCGGAGAGGGTGAAAAGTGCCCTCCTCACTCAGGAGAAGCGGGATACATGCCAGGAGTGGGCGGCCAGTCACAGAGCCGCGGCAGGTTTGGCTCGGCTTGGGTTTGGAGCTGCGGACCGCGGGAGGGATTGTGATTTGCTGCTGTGGTGGGAGATTTAGCCCCGCCACAGTCAGGGGGCTTCTGCTCCTGATGACTGCTGGAGCATTTAGAGATTAGGATGGGGGATTATATTTTAACATCGCTGAACTAATCCTCTCTGCTCGTTGTGTTCATTTGTCGTCTGTTTATTTGTTCCAGCAAATTTGCATAGAAAAGTAAAATAAAATAAAATAAATAGAATGTTTACTTTTTAATTTATGTTATTAATATAAATATAATGTATTAATATTTCTGCAACATACTGATGATCATTTTATTATTATTATTATTATTATTTATTATTATAAGTAGTGGTGTTGATTTATTAATTTAATAAAATTTTTAAATGTTTATTTATTCCATTTTATTTTAAATCAACTTTTGATTTATTTTTTTAATTTTTTTTTTTAATTTTAAAATTCTTCTGCCATTTTTCTCGAGCTCATGCGGTAGGACCTTTACCGAAAAGTTGAAAAAACTCCCTATTAAGTCGCGTACAGAGGGACTCAAGGGCGGAACATGTATTCTGGCAGTCTTTTAAACCCCCTGCCGTGTGAACAGGACTGTCCAGCACCCTGTGTGAGCTGCCCCCTGGGAGGATGGCTGGAGCCCACATGGCGCACGCAGCCACCGATACTGTGACTGCGACTTCTCTGCTTTTAGCCCTTTCAGTCTCTCGTCGACTTTCTGTTTAAAGCGAACTGTGCTGTACCTGTGGGGTCGGGGCAGGGGGCTCCAGCTGGTAAGGAGGGGTCATGACGGACAGGACTGCACCCCGCTGCCAGCTCAAGCTCGAGTGGATCTACGGCTACCGAGGACACCAGTGCCGCAACAACCTCTTCTACACGGCTGGGAAGGAGGTGGTGTACTTTGTGGCGGGGGTGGGCGTGGTGTACAACACCAGAGAACACACCCAGAAGTTCTTCCTGGGCCACAGCGATGACATCATCAGGTAAAAATGGGGGGGGGGGTCTTTCAATTTCACACACACAGGCCAAGAACTGGTGGTCTTTGCTGACGTGGGTTCAGCCATGGTAACGTCCACCACAGAGTCCAGTCCAGACCAGTCTGCCCTTTAAAAGAGGTTCTCTGAGTTTTTAACCAGCGTTCGTGGTTCTGTAGGGCAGTGCTGCCTTTACTGGAGATCTACTCTTCCTTCCTCTATCTCTGCAGTGGGGGTCCAGTCCTGGTGACCCCACACTGTACACATTCTAGTGCCATGCCTCATCTAGAGCACCTGACTCGCCTCTTCCTCTGATTATCCGAGTCACCAGGACTGGCATTCATCCTTTTCCTGCCACCTTCCCTCTACTCCATCTTTCTTTCTTCCCCTCTCTCCTTCTCCTTCACTTTCATTCTCTTCCTTTCCACACTTTATCTCTCCCCTCTCCCCCTTAATCTTCTTCTCCTTCACCTTCCATCTCTTTCCCACTTACACTCTCTCCCTCTGACTCGCCCTTTAAGTCTCATGCACCTCTTTCTCTTGTTTACTCCTTTCTTTTCTGAACCCATTCTCTCTCTCTCTCTCTCTCTCTCTCTCTCTCTCTCTCTCTCTGTCTCTCTTTGTCTCTTACTCTCTCACTCTCATTGTGTTATTTCCTCTTGTTTTTCTTATCTCTCCCCTCTCTTTTCACTTTTTCTCCTCCATCTTTCTCTCCCCTCACTCTCTTCCTCACGCTTTCCCTTTTGTGCAGCCATTCTCTGTCTCTCTCTTTGTTTCCTTTTTTTCTCTTCTGTGCTTCCTTTTCTCTTTCTTTATCTCTCTGTCTCGCCGCCCTTTCTCTCACCTCTCTTATTTCTCTCCTCTCCTTCTCTTTTTCTCTCCTTTGCTCCTTCTCCTTCGCCCCCCTTTTTTCTTCTTTCTCAGTTTCTCTCTCTCCCTGCTCATTCTCCCTTTCTCTCTTTCTCGCCATCTGTCTCTCTTTATGCACTGTCCTTTCCTTTATTTCTCTCCCTTACTTACTTTTCCCCTGCACACCCCCCCCCATTTTATTACAAAGATAAAACCATGTGCATGTGTGTGTGTGTGTGTGCGTGCGTGTATGTGTGTCTGCATTATTTACTCAGATTAGGTTGACTCGTTTAGGTTTTTGCTGTTTCTGATCAGCTTCTCTCTGCTTAAACCCTTTACAAATGAAGGCAGTGGGTGACTCGACTGACGCTGTCCAGGGTAGGTGTAGATGTTTGACCCTCTGTTTTAAGGTGAGCTTATTTATCCGGCGGCTAATTAAGTGGAAAACATCTCTCAGTGTGCAGTGAGTGTGCGATTTCACTAGCTGGCAACCTTTGCCTCTATTTTCCCTTTCAAATTGGCCAGCTTGGCTTTTATCACTTAGATCACTGGCACGCAGTGTACATCAGCTCTCCACAGTGCTGGTCAACGCTTAGTGAGAAAAAAAAGGTCCACGTTCCACACATTTGCAAAGCAATGGGGACTCCAGACTCAGTCAGATGATTTAGTGCATGTGGATAAAACTAGGAGATGTTTGTAAAGGGGCCTTTTGCGGTGGTTCGTGTGGATTTAATGTACTAAATCAGTCTTATTTTATTTCAACACTGCCATTTTCCACCCTCTCTTTATCCCTTAGGCTGTTTTTATCACTGTCCCTTTAAGACTAAAGCCCCTGCCCTGAGCCTTGTTTAAAAAGCAGTCCAGGCTGAAACACTCTTTATAACTTCACAGTGAGTAGGTGGGGCTAAACAGCTTCAGGTGGAATAGATGCTCATATGTAAATGAGTTGGTTCTAGTAATGTCACAAAAACAAGGCATTTAAAATAGGCTGTTTTTTAGGAAGGGGAATTTGCTTTTAAAGGGTACTGGGCACGTAATCTTTCACCACATAGTTTGCCCTTTTAAAAATGACCGGTCTGCCGGTGTAGTCTTAGTTCATACAGCTAAATCTTACTGTCTCTATCACAGGACTGGTCTGGAATGACCAAAGCCACTTGGATTTTAGCTGTATTGCTAACCACCTAGCCATACATACGCCTCACGTTGAGCCATAGTGTTTGCGTGATATGCAGGGTGGTTGTCCAGCGTATTCTCAGTAATCTGATCATGCCTACGCATGAGAGAGCACACAGTGGGGGACATGTGTGCACACACCTCAACACACTCGCTTCACACAAGGTCACTCTAGTCCTCCTGTGCGCTCGGAAAAATTACCCCAGCATGTGAAAGACATGTCTTTTGGGGGGGTTACCTTGATTGAGGTAACTGGGCAAACATTGTGATTCATGCAGAGGGAAAGCTGAGTTAATAAGTGTTTTGGAAAAATTAGTGCAAAACTATAGATAATTACATTTCTAAAGTTACTTTGTTCAGAATTATTTTTAAACACTGTCTGTTCTTTCACATCAGAGTTCATGCTGACACCCTCTGAAGCTCCTTTCAGCTTGCTTTAAAATTAGAATTTAAAATGTAAAAATTAGTTTTATTAATAAAAATATGAGCATTTACCAGAATAGGCAAAAAAAACATATTATTGTAATGTAATGGTAGTTAAGGACATTGTGAGTGGGTGTGTCAGATTACACACTGACCCAAAGATGAAGAGAGATAGATGTTTTGTACACATTGTGCTGATTTATGGTTCATGTTAATTTTATTTGAGGAATTATGACAGCCCTAATTTGAGACACCTGAAACATTTTTAGATTTGCCATTATTTGACCATAAGCAACGTTATAAATTGTTGCTGTCCAAGAACATTCAAGAATTTCCAAAATGTGGACAGCGAGTGAAAAACGTTCTTTAATTCTAATGTAAGTTAACAGAGGAATGATTTTGGTTTGTTGATGCAGAAAAATAGAAATGTCAGTAAAAATGGAGATGCATGGCTCACTGGTCATTTTGGAGGGCAAATAAAATGTAGATGTTTTGAAGTCATTGAGTTCCCTCCACACTGAATAACTGTTTGCATCTCAATGAATGATTAAGCTAAGATTTAGCTAAGCTAAATTTTCAAAGTCACTGGCTTTAAACTTGCAGTGCACAAATACAACAAAAATATTTTTCACAACATTATAGCCTGTTACAAAATTACTTAGAATTGTAATGTTTACTATAGAATAGAATAGAATAGAACTTTATTTATCCCCTATTGGGGAAATTAACTTGCCACAGCAGCTGAAAGAAGATAC
>JBBPDA010000081.1:4594897-4610293 GCA_037974385.1 Arnoldichthys spilopterus | reverse complement strand
TGATTGTTGCCTCTGTCCTGGAAGTCGCTTTGGATAAAAGCGTCAGCCAAATGATTAAATGTAAATGTAAATGTAGAAATTATGAGAGAGGAGTAATATCTGGAACGGGCATCACTGAGTGCCACCTGATACTTGAAGCCACCACACTCTGACCTTCATATATAACTTAACATTTTTTTTTTTTTTTTTTTAATTATTGTTATTTTTAAAAATGGGTCAAAACTAGAATAACAGTCTGTTTACACTGATTTTGTTCAAGTCACATGATTTGACTTTTACAGTTTGGGAAAACAATTTGACATTTTTTCCAAATGTAGGGACACATGTTAATTTTAATAGGATCTGAGCCAAAACGACAGGTCTTTGTTCCAGGTGTGCAGTAGTTAGTACTTACCAAAGTGATCCAAGGAAGGACAGCTTGTGAATTGGCAACAGGGTCATGGGAATTCTCATTGATGCGTGTGTGGTCGGATCCCACAGAAGAGCTACTGTGGTTTAAAAAGTGATGCTGTCTCTGATGGAAAGGGGTCAGAACACACATCACAGTCAGAGCTGTTTTCAGCAGCAAGAGGGACCTACTCAATATTAGGCATATGGTGTTAATGTTATGGCTGATCATAATAATACAAATTGTTTGTATATGATAGAAAACAGTGATTCCAACCTTTTAAAAGAGGATTACACATTTTTAAACAATAGTGTGTCTAGCTGTTCTTCTTCTTCCCTCTCCACCTCCCTTTGTCATGCTCACACGGTGCTTTACAGCTGCAACCACATGGAGTCCTGCAGTAATAAGCCTGCATGCCATTTAAACCCAAAGACAATGTCTATGCTAATAGTGGCCCAGTGACACTCTCTCACAGACTTTGGGCATGGATAAGAATAAACCAGAGCATGTGGCTGCTTAAAGCTCTATGAGACATCTCGCATGATATGTCTTAAACAAGTCCTAATCAGTTCAGGCCTGGGCTAGTACAGATTACACTAATGGAAATCAACAACAGTACAGCTGGTGTTGATATAGCACTGACCCTGTATGACAAGAAAATGGCTAAAGATTCACTATTATGGCAGGTCAAGTCAATATAAATCTCTATAGTGTTTTTTATAACTGACGTCACAAAGCAGCTTTACAGAATCTGGCTCTGAGCCTTTAATGAGCAAGCCAATGGCAACAGAGGCAAGAAAAAACTCCATAAGCTGTAGGAAGAAACCTTGGGGGGAATCAAGGCTTAGAAACGGGGAACCCATCCTCCTCTGCTTGACTTCATAGATGTAGTAGTAGTGGCAGTGGTGGCCTAGTGGTTAGGGCACTGTGCTGGGGACCTGAAGGTTGCAGGTTCAAGGCCCGGCTCAGGCACTACTGAGGTACCCTTGAGCAAGGTACCATCCCACTACACTGCTCCACGTCTTGAAAATCGCTTTGGATAAAAGCGTCAGCCAAATGAATAAATGTAAATGTAAATGTATGTGGCTTCTGCTAAAAGCCTATAGCTTGAAGCAGCATATCTACCATATGCACATGAAGTACATGGAGATGGTTATGGCAGCTGAACTAGTCTGAGGCAGGTGATAAGGAAGTCTCATTGATAGATGATCTGGTCGAAGGTGCAAAAGGGGCAGCTTTCCATCAGATACTGAACCTTGTCCATATGGGACCCTCGTCAGGAGGTGATAATGTCTCTGTATGACCAAAAATCCACTATTAAGGCAACCAGTGTCACTGTATGACTTGAAATTTTACATTTTAAATCCTCTAGAATTAATCAGACTTTTAAGGCTATTCTCAACTAAAAACTTCTGTTATTCAACCTCCATCAGGCTGTGACTCGTCAAAGAGATTTATTCAGAAATCCAAAAATCAGCGTACAAAGCAAGCAGGGATCAGACACCAAGAAAAAGCAAGGAAAACACAGGTCATTAAGGCTACGTTTGTAGGCAAAACCAAACTTCACAACATACTTCTAAAGCTTCTTGATTAAATACTCAATGATCAGTCAAGACTGACCTGTTGGACGAGTGGTGTGTCTGATCACAGCCTGCACTCCTGCACCTGGAGGTCTTTCCTGTCAACCTTGTGACTCCAGATCCAGACTCCGGGACCTCACATCTGACTCAACAGCACCTCAAACACACAAATAAAAAAGTCATAAATAAATAAACAAATGATAACCGTTTTGTAAATTGTCACCCTGTTACCCTGTGGAAATGTCTTCATGGCTGTGATGTCATAATGATGGTATATTTGAAAAGAGCTGTGTCTGCGGTAGTTTTAGTGTATGGACTGGACTGATTGGTGAATAAATGGGTAAATACAGGATTTGTACAGTACTTAATATTGGAAAAAATTCAAACAACATGAATACAGTAAACTGTGATTTTGGAAGCCAAGTGTTATTTGTGCTTTCCATCAAACTCCTTTATTGGCTCAATCAATCCAAAATTTGATGAGATCAGGAAAGGCTGATGGAATTGCTGGAACAGCTGGAAACATTGAGGAGAACATCTGTATCCAGATCTGTGTTCTTACCAGCTCACGAATTCTGTTTTACGCAGTAGCTCGTCTTGATCTTTTTTACTGCTTTTCTGCTAGTTTGCTTTGATTCTAATGGCAGCTTGTGTTTGCACTGACAGAAAGACACTCACAGCTGAGACTAATGCCTGTACACAGTAATGTACACAGTGTATGTGCATTACCTAGTATGTTTAAAAAAAGCAAAGGCACTTACTTTTTAAGAGCAGAAAAAATGGCCTCTTATCAATTGAAGACTCCATGTACAAACCCTGTTTCCAGGAGACTTACTTGTTTTTGGTAAGTATACACAAATTTAGAATGTGATGGCTGCAACACACAATTAACAAAAAGTTGGAACAGAAGCATGTTTACCATCGTGTTGCACCAGCTTTTCTTTTAATAATACTTTTTAACTGTTTTGGAACTGAGGAGCCTAATTGTAGTAGTTTTGCAATTATGTTTGTTCTTGCTTGATATGAGACTTCAGCTCCTCAACATTTCATGGTCGCTGTTGTCTGATTCCCTACTTTATAATGCATTGTAGCCCATGCAGAATGTGGTCTAGCATTGTCCTGCTAAAATAATCCTGGATCACATGATCATGACCTGCTACCAAATAACCTGCTTAATATAGGTCATCCAAACTAGTGTTACTTGAATTATCTCTGCACTTTTCAGTCCTATTTTGACTCTGCCCTGACTTTTGCTGTGTATGCTGCAGCATCAAATTTGAAATGTGTGTATATTTACAAAATACAAAGTTGTTCAGTAAAGCTATAGAGAATCTTTTCTTGTATGTTTGTCAGTTAAATAAAGGTTCACGTGAATTAACATATGGGCAGTGGTCAGTAATGGCCTAGTAGGACATTGCCCTTGGGACCTGGTTCAAGTTCCAAAGAAAAAGCTAAAAAAACTGCTAAAAAACGGCTTCCTGGGTGCTGTTGATAGCTGCCTTCTGCTCCATGTGTGCACGTGTGATGGGTTAAATACAGAGGTCACATTTCGTTGAGGTGCTTGTGTGTGTTCACAGTGACAAATAGTCACTTTCACTTCACCAGTATTAGTTTTTATTGCATTTTGGAAAATATCTCAGCTTTTGTGTAAATGGGGTTTGTAAAACATTTGGTTTGGTTTGAGTACTATTAAATTATTTAAACGTATATTTATATTACTGTATGGAAGTGAAACGGACCTCTGTGGCTTTCTGTGTATTTGGCAGGTTGTGGAGTCTGGCTGAACACGCTCTGATAGCACGCTGCAATATGGAGGAGGCTGTGCGCAGTGTGGCCTTCAGCAACGATGGCTCTCAGCTAGCCTTGGGCATGAAAGACGGCTCCTTCACTGTGCTTCGCGTCAGGTAATGTTTGCTAACTGCTTATTTCAGTGGTTCCCATCCTCTACATCATTAGTATGCCTGGCTTTCACTACTGCAGTGTTTTCCCTGTTCTAACACTCCCACTTTAACTAAGGAGAAGCTTGTTAATGTGGTATATGGTAATGTGGCAGTAGTTTGCCGGTGCTAGAGTTTTAAACATTGCTGTTAATAATGATTATAATATACAGGGGATATTTTTACATATGGGATTTGTAAGCCAGTGCTGATATCTGATATATTTCTTGTACATATTAGCAAATATTGTTTTGAAATATGGGTCAGATCCTGTCTGCTGGTGAGATTTTTATCCAGTACATATCCACTGATATCGATATGAATCCGATATCAAATTGCATCCCTAGTTTGGGCTCCTTGATATTGCAGGGACAATAGGAAAAAAATTACAATAAATTAGCAGAAAGTAATGGTACCTAAAAGATTAGGGATGCACCAATGTTTGTAGGCCAATGCTAAAATATATATACTGATATCAATGTGCATCCTTAATAATAATAATAATAATAATAATAATAATAATAATAATAATAATAATAATAGTAGTAATAATAATAATAATAATAATAATAATAATAATATATATGTATTATATATTTTACATATTACACACTATTTGTCATTGTGAACACGCACCATTACACAAGGTGCACCACAGTGAACCTCTTCATTTAACCCATCCGCACGTGTAGCAGTGGGCACCTATCAACAGCGCCTGGGGAGCAGTGTAGCAGGGTGGATCCTTGCTCAAGGGCACCTAAGTGGTACCTAGGCTGGGACTTGAACTTGCGCCCCTCCGATCACATGGGCAAGACCCTAGGCCACCACTGCCTGCAAGGTTGCGGTGTATATGAAACTTCTTTTAGCCTGTTGGAATCTTTTTCCAGAGTGTGTAAAGCAGTATCAAGGCAAAGGGAACAAAACATTAAAAAAATGTAAATAAAATAGATTTCAGTTGCTGAACACTTGCCTAATTCCATATATTATGGAACGCCCTCACATATTTAGCCATGCCCCAACATTCGGCTGCTGCTGTGGTGTATTTTGGGGGTATGGTCTCCGAGTGTGGATGTGGATGAAATATTTTCTAGCCGTTCTGGTATGAATTGAGTTTTTTTGTTCTATTGAGAGTCAGCAGTGAATGCAGGCATGTCAGTCTCATGGAGAAGGGTGTCTGCTCAAGGGCATTCTCTGAATGCAAACACACACGCGCACACACACACACACACTCTCTGTCTCTCTCTCTGGACCCAGGGTTTGCTGAGTGCTTTATGCTATGAGGAATGACTGACAAGTACATTCATGGCTTCAGCTTTAAAAGTCGGACTAATTTACTTTAGCCGTGGAGCTGAAACCCCCCATGCGCTCCCCTCAGGCCAGTGTAAATGAATCTACAGTGCTGCTGATCAATATGTTTTGAAGTGGCTAATCCCCACCATGCACTTTGAAGTGCTTTTATCGTCTGTTTATAAAAAAACAGATGGACTTTTCTTCCCTGGGGAGGAAAGATTTATTTTGGTGCATGGTCAGTTCCCTGTGATAGAGTTTATGAAAATACTCAAGACAAAAGGCTACAATTGGATTTTAGACAGTTGAGGTTAGGAGTGAACAGTGTTAATGTATGGTATCTTTATCATGACAAATTATAGCTCCATTTACTCCTGGAAAGTGTCCACTACATTTACCACAAAACGACAACCTGTATACAGTACAGTAACTGTGTGAACTGCTCATTAACAGGTAGCTGATGGGATGTCAGTCCATAATGCATTATCATGTTCTAATCATGTACTTTTCATTGGTTTTTGTATTTAATTAAAATAAAAAAAGTTAAAAAGTTTAACGTTTTTTTATTTACAAAGACAGTGGTGGCCTAGTGATTAGGGACTTCATCATGTAATGGGAGGGTTGCTGCTTCAAGTCCCACTGAGATATCTTTGAGCAAGGTACCGTCCCACTACATTGCTCCCTGGGTGCTGCTGATAGCTGCCTGCTGCTCCATATGTGGATGGGTTAAATGCAGGAGTCACATTTCATTGGGGTGCACTTTGGGGAGTGTTCCCAATGACCAACTTTTCACAGCTTTTTCCCAAAATATACAGTACAATGCAAAAGTACTAGGCGCCTGAGAAAATTTGATTTAAAAGCTGTTTTGTTGGCCATTAAGCAAGTGTTTTCTCAACAAAACCCCACTAATATTAGAAAAAACAGAAATCACGATAAAGCAGTAAACAGTAATTTTATGGATTACAGTTAATACCTATCAGTTATCTTCACTTTCAGAGGAAAATGTTTAAGTATATATGGTCAGTATATGTATGTAAAAATGTATTATGTTTCCTGTTTACATTTCCTAGCGTTAGCCTGTACATTGAGAATAGCAGTGGTCCTAGAACGGAACCTTGTGGAACCTCAAAGTAAATGCCCTGTTTTTAAAAGAATGTATATTTGCAATACGAAACTAATATCATTTCAACACACTGACAGAAAGCCCCATAAACTTATGTATGTACAGTATGTATTATTCACACCACTTACCATCACCACTTACCAGCATGGAAGTAGAGAATGGAGAACACATCTTCCTTGTATATCCAAAGTAGTCTGTCTTATTTGAAACAATAGCAATGGTTATCAAGCAGGCAAATGATCCATCAGACAAAAAGTAATCAGGTGTCAGCTGCTGAAATTGCTTTTCAGCCGAACAAGCAGGCCTGATGAGATGCTGGCGATTCAATTTGTTAGCCTCAAAGCGAAAAGATGCTTGTGGTGAGGGCGGAAGCAAAATTTCAGCAGAGCATGTAGTCATTAGGAGAAAGAATGAGCTTTCTCCATCTGGAGCTGCTTGAACCGTGTTAAATAGCTGTTCCGGACAGGCCCTTTGACTTCTCTGGTGTTCACTTCTCTCCGGCTCCTCTTACAGTGCCTGTATCTTACATATTCAGTTATTATCACTGAAGACTCCCTGTAACATGAGATTTTGTGTAATTGTGCATATTGACCCTCACAATTGACCCTCAGTCAAAAATATATGCCTAACTTTCCCTTTGAATTAAAAAATTGTCTTTCTCTCTATCTGTCTATTTATCTTTCTGTCTATCTGTCTATTTATCTTTCTGTCTATCTGTCTCTCTGACTGTCTGTCTGTCTGTCTTTCTATCTATCTATCTGTCTGTCTGTCTGTCTGTCTGTCTATCTATCTGACTGACTGTCTGTCTGTCTGTCTGTCTGTCTGTCTGTCTGTCTGTCTATCTGACTGACTGTCTGTCTGTCTGTCTATCTATCTACCTGTCTATCTGACTCTCTGTCTGTCTGTCTGTCTTTCTATCTATCTATCTGTCTATCTGTCTATCTATCTACCTATCTATCTGACTGTCTGTCTTTCTATCTATCTATCTGTCTGTCTGTCTGTCTGTCTGTCTGTCCGTCTGTCCGTCTGTCTGTCTGCCTGTCTGTCTGTTCACCTATCCATCTGTCTATCTATTTATCTCTATCATAACATCAATGGTAATGGTTGGGACTAAACTGCTATAAGCTGTATAGGTGGGTACATTTGTTGGTTTTTGTGATGTCACAAAAACGCTGACATACCGTTTATGCAGCTTAGTTTGGTAGTATTAACTTTATGAACTGATACAAAACTTCAGATTGGCTACAATGGAAAGTACACTGATGAAAAAATAGCTTTGATGACTTGATTCGAATGTGTACATTAGTCCCACATGACAATATATTATACCAACATTGTTATTGCTACAAGAGAGTAAACGGAAGGCAGTTATTGGTTTGATGTAACATACTGAATTAAAGTGGAACCAATGTACACATTTAAATCAAGTCGTTTAAGGCATTTTGTTTCAGTGTGGTGTACATTAAAGCTGTTCCTTTAATGTTACTCTTTAACATGCCTTGAACAGGTTGAAGGAAAACTACTCGTCCGTTCATTCTTGTCTCATTTCCTCCTCAGAGATATGACAGAAATAGTGCACATCAAAGACAGGAAGGAAGTCATCCATGAATTGAAGTTCTCTCCGGATGGTGCCTACTTGGCTGTTGGCTCCAACGACGGTCTGGTGGATGTCTACGCTGTGGCTCAGCGCTATAAAAAGGTGGGCGAATGCTGCAAATCATCCAACTTCATTACGCACCTGGACTGGTCCGTCGACAGCAAGTTCCTGCAGACGAATGATGGCGCAGGGGAACGCCTCTTTTATCGAATGCCAAGTGAGTTCTGCAGTTTCCACCATGGTATTGGTGTATTTTGGTGCTATACAGGCAAAGTCCAGCTGAAGAATTACTCTGTGAAATTAAGGTTTGTTTTTGTTGAAATGTTGCCAAGTACTACAGTGAGAGGAGGAATAATCCTCTTACACATGCATATAATGACATGTGATAGGACCTTATCATACAATACAGTAAATGACTTCATTGCATAAAGCATTTTATCCCTGTCAGTCAATTAAATGCAAACAACCTGCTGGCAGCAATATTTGCATACTCTTTTTAATGCATTTTTCATTTTGGCTCTTGCAAAATGCACATAAAACCAATGAACTCTAGTTTTTTTGGATGACACAATAACTCTCTGCATCATTCTTATGTTTGTGATAAATATATTTTATTTCGTTTTCTTTAGTATTATCTTGCTTTAAACATTAAGCTTTTTTATTATAACCTGTATTAGTACACAATTGGACAGTGAAATCGCTGGTAATGGCTTTATTAGTTGTAGTAATTCCCAATAAATATTTTGCTAAGACAATCTTTTGCAAACTATTGAGCATGAGTTATCTAATCTCATCTTATTAGTGTATAATTGACAATGTGGGTCCTGTAGGTTCCAGTGTCACATTACTGAGTTTATTGGCATTTTTATGTCACAAATGCTTCACAATATTCTCCATTTGATATTATACAATAGTTCGATTTGATGGCACTGTCTGATTGGTTCAGAAATGTTCTACTGGTGCTAAGCGAGGTTGTTCTACAGGGCGGGGCGGAGTCCTTGTCTCTGGTGGTAGGTGTGGCTGGCATGGTGCCTTTTTTTTAATGAAAACTTTATCATTCCACTGAGCACCAGTTGCTAATAAACGACACACTTTACACTTCAGCTAACCATCAATAATTTACAAAGCGAAACAAGGTCTTATCGACACATGTCATTATGAATGATTTTCTCATTGTCAGCAGACCTTCATTTGAAGTGACTCTTTGTCATTATGAACACGCTCAAGCACCACAACAAAATTTGACCTGCATTTAACCCATCAGGCCAGGACTCAAACCTGCAACCTTCAGGTCGCAAAGGCAGTGTCCTAACCACTAGGCCACCACTGCCCACAACAATAATGAATGAAGCTTAATGCATAATGAATTAATAATTAAATAATATTTAAACAAATGTCTAATTTGGCTTAAGCAAAGAAGATTTTAGAGAATTTACTACAACAGAACACAGTCGCCATCTTCGTCTACTAACGGCCCTGTGCAGTAGCTTTGTACTGTTAACAGAGCTGAGCTGCTTGTTGATAGGACCTTACGGGCCCTGTAACCAGAGGCTAATGTTGTTCTTAACCTTGCTCTGTTCGTTTCTGTAGTGTTGTTTTACAGTATTTCTTACACCAAGTCAACCTGCTGGTGGGGAACTTTGACAGCTTCATTCATTTCAGATGACAGGCATTAAAATTGTAGTGGCTACGCGGTTTAAAGCCAGTACGGCCTGTCCAGGGCTGCAGGTTTGCCAACAGAGAGCACAAGCAATGTGTGCTGTACTGGCTGCAGCATTATGGCACTGCTGTTGTTGGAAAATAGATGAAGCAGTTCTTGCAGAGCATTGCTTTTTAAAAAGCACATTGGTTTAGAGCAAGGTAGGGCAGATACACCTGTGATCTGAAGGGCACCAAATCACAGACTGATAAAATTACCACTGAGGTACCAGAGAGTAAGGTACTGTCCCCAACCACTGCTCCCTGGGCACTGCCCACTGCTCCTACACGGATGGGTTTAATGCAGAGAATGCATTTTGTTGTGGTGCACTGTGTGCTGTGCTATCTTCACAGTCACTCACACTCACTTAATTTCTGCTTGTCTCTCACTTTCCAAGCACATATTAGAAAATGCACTTTAGCAGGAGATGCATAACAGTTGTGATCCGAGGTGAAAACAGACCTATGAGGATACATTGTCATTCAGTAGATGGCATCATGCCCAAATAAGGAACTCCAGGTCTAAGCAGTTTTTCTCTATGGGAAAAATAAATGACTTTCTCAAAAATATCTGCTATCATGTGCAAACCCAAAGCATCTTGTCCTGTCATTGAGATCATATGTGAGTATGTAATATGAGTTAGGGATCTGAAATTCAGTGACTGCTACACTCGCGGTAACACTGAACTGTCATCTTAAAAGTCGCAACCTCACCAAAAGGCCCTACACAAACCAGCAAGTGTGGTAGTTAAGTAAAATCATTTTTTTTAAATGTGGCACTACTGGATTTTACTGTCCATATATCAGAAAAAAAGCATATAATGTGAAATAGTGTAAGTTAATAAAATTATACTATAAAAAACAGTAGTAAAATCTGTTTATAAGAATAAATGTTGTTTTTATGCAATTTAATTGTTGTTGAACATTCTGAGTTGCATTTTTCATTTGATAAAAAAGTGCTTTACAGGTAAACATTATCATACGTGGTAATCCCTTTAAGATCCTTCATCCTGCAACATGATAGATTCTTGAATCATGGATCTAGATAATAGACATATTCCTGCATCAACTTTAGGTGGTCAGACATAAACATTTAGATATGTTAGGTGCTTGGTGGTCAAATTGCAGCTTTAAGAGTACCAATATATTTGAGAAATAACAGCAAATAAACAAGAATATTAATATTGTTTTGATATTTAAGTAAGACATTTTTTTGTTAAATTCATGTTTTTATGCACTGGGGCCTATACATTCCTAATTACATGACTGATATTGTTTAATTGCTTATTTATGAATGTTTGCACCTCAAATAAAAGAGTTGAGTGTTTTTTGCCTCATTAGTGTTTGTCCTTTAAATGTGAGCCTTTTGTTTGTACTTTAGCTGGGAAGCACCTAATTACCAAAGAGGAGATCAAAGGGATCCACTGGGTTTCCTGGACCTGTGTGATTGGGCCGGAGGTAAGCGGCATCTGGCCCAAATACACCAACCTCAGTGACATCAACTCTCTCGATGCCAATTACAGCAACGCCGTCCTGGTCACTGGAGACGACTTTGGCTTGGTCAAGTTGTTTCGTTTCCCATGCCTGAAAAAAGGTCTTCTGCTTCTGTGATCAGTACACCAAGTGTAGATGTTTTACTGCGGCAGTCAGTGTTAACCACAGGCCTGGTCTGTTCTGTTTCTATCAGGTGCAAAATTCAAGAAGTATGTGGGTCACTCTGCCCATGTCACCAACGTGCGTTGGTCACATGACCTTCAATGGGTGTTGACTACTGGAGGGGCGGATCATTCGTTGTTCCAGTGGAGGTTCCTGCCTGAGGGCATCATGAATGGTGTTATTGAGCCCGTCTTTCAAGGTGTGCATGCAATAATCTTTTGCCTTAGCTTTTCAGTGGTATTTCTTAAAATGTGTAGCAATTTTTACAGCGCATATCATATCATATCATATCGTCCAAAACATTCTTCTCTATGATAAGATTTTGTCATATCGTGATACTGATAACGTCTCTAATGTGTTGTTCACATTCTTGCCACAATCTCATCTCACACATTTACACTATATTATCTTATTTGCATATTTACGGAAATGTGAACAGAAAAGTGTTTTTACAACATTTCCATTTGTTTTTCCAGGGGTTAGGCTATGTATTCTGCAAGTACTAGTGTTTGCATTTTCACAAAAATTCCTATTCTGATTTGTATTGTCCTTAACCAGTTTAATTTAGTATTTGACTGTAAGGGTTAAGGTTTTAAGTGTTTTCAATCAAAGTTTGTGATGGTATGGCCACACTTTTGTATGGCCAAAAATATAATGTTGAATGGCTTATTTTCATATCATCATTTATATTATTACTGTAAATATACCATGACATGTCGTGACATAATTTTAAGTCTATATCGCCCATTCCTAGTGCACAGTACCAGTCAAAACATGGTTGGTGCCATGGTGGAAGAAATGGCAGAGCTATGAAATTTTGACTGTAAAACATGACTACCCAGGAGACTTGAGTGAGGTTCTAAAGTAGCGGCATGTCAGGGGGTCACATAGTCATATACCAAACGTTTATTAAAACATACTGACCACGTCTCCCTTGGCTTATTTTCTGAAATTATCAAGAAACACTATTGCTTTGCAGACTTGACAGTTGCATGGTGTGACACTGTTTGACTGGGGTCCTGCACCTTTTATCTTGTCTTCAGTTTAGGAAATAAATAAAATAGGCTTAAATATTTAATATTTTCTGCCGTGTTGAGGCATATTGTTCTATGATAATTTATTAATGAGCCATAACTAATTTAGGGTCAGAAGCTAAGAGTACCTTGCATACCGTCAGCTCACCTGGTCCATCCATCCAGACATAGATCCATGCAGCATCTGGGTAGGTATGGTGAAAACAATAAGTCTTCAGGAGCTATGGCTACCTCACTATTTGTAATGGTGCATAAACTAAATAATATCTTATTAAGGGGCAACGTCACTGTCTGCCGCCTCAAGATGCCAGGCTTAACTCAAAAATCTGAGCACGTCTACTCGTAATATTTCATTACTTCTACTGTTTTCCGAATTTTAGAATAACAGTAAGAACATAAAAAATATGAAATAAAACATGGAATTATGCAGTGTCCAGAAACACAACAGAGATGTATTTTAAATTTTCAAAAAGTGGACAAAAACACACGGTCTAAAATGCCAACCTGAACCTGGGAAACTGGCAAATGACCCGTCAGTGCACGAGCAACATGAGGGTAAAACACAAGGGGTCTTAAAAAGAACAAGAGACACACACACCAGGAAAACACATGGGTAAAACATAGGCAGATAACCAAGCACCAGGGGACAGGAAGCTAGGGAGGATGGAGATCACCACAGTGGGGCGGGACATTACAGTATTGTAATTCATATTGAAATTGTGATGGATCTTGGTCTCCAACATGGCTCAATAAGTTGTTGATAACAACCTTAAAGTGAAAGTGGGAGAACGGCATCACCATTCCCTAATATTAGTTTCATGCTTGTTTGTTGTGTGGACGTTTCACATTGAGTCTGTGGATGTACATTCTTGTAGATGTGTTTTTAACACACTGATGCACGTTTTTGCACCTGCTATCAAGCAGGCAGAAAGAAGATCAAATTATGCATTGAGCTGTAACAGCAACAACATTTTCATTTACTTTTAGCATGAGTATCTTTAAGACAGCTGCTTAATATTAAAAATGTGTAAGTTTAAGGCTCTGCTTCAGCTCGGAGCTCTGAGCATTAAAAGGACTGGACAAACCATGAACAGCCATGGAGTCTGATTTGAAAGACAGCTTTAGTGTTAATATCTATGTTTACAAAAACATGTCTTTTGTTTCTTTCAGTTTTTGTGTGTGTGTTTAATGCACTAAAGTGTGTCTTGGTGTAAAAGACCTTAAGGATTTGTCTTCCCCTTCGAATGCAAAGGGAAGCTGTTTATTTAATGTTACTGTGTAGTATATTGTCATATTTGTCATGTTTTTTTTAATTGCTTATTGTCCTAGACTTAGTCTCCAATGCTGCTCTGTAGAAAGAAAGGGAAAATGTTAACTAGTATTTTTAATGTAGACTAACCCTCTTTTTTCTGCCTCTTCTAGATTTGTATGGTGACTCTAACAGTGAGGAGTCTGACTCAGAGCTGTCTGATGTGCCTGAGCTGGACTCTGATATCGAGCAGGAGACACAGATCAACTATGACCGCCAGGTCAGTAGCACATAGCTTAAAAATTCCAACTCTTCACAGAAAGGAATTTTACAGTAAAATACTAAACACGGATGTTAGTAATATAGGATTGGATTTCATGTAGCCTTCTCACTAAAATCCATACAGGAAGAGCTGTTTTGTGTTGCTCTTTAAAAAGTGCAACTTTTCTTCTAAACATGTGAAAAGCTGTCTTAGAGACACAAGTCATTTGTCACGATTTTGGGGTGTTGGAAGCAATTGCAGGCAAGTGCCGAATTCAAACTGGGGTTAATTAAATGAAACATAAACTGAGAAACAGACGAGAACTTGGGAACTGGGACACGGAAAACAAACAAGGGTAGAAACAACAACACTAAGGGAATCACGAAAAGACTACGGCAAGAAGACAAGGCTAAGCTAAGACGACAAGAACAGAAGCTTACATACATATGACAACGATAAATAACCAACGAAGAGTGAACCAAACACAAGAGACTAAATACAGCACACAAACAAGGGACACCTGAAACAGGGAGGAGACACGAAACGAGGAACAGGTGACGAGGCGGGACTAGGGCGTGGCTAAGGGCACGAGACAAGAGAGCACATGGAGAAACCAAAACAAAACAAGGAAACGTGGAAGGAAAACATAACAGAACCAGAACAGGACAAGACAAACCCTTACATCATTACATAAGACTAACCTAATGCAAGCTAGCTTCTTAGCTTCTTATTCCTACACTAGCATTCCTAGTTAGTCTATGAAGCAGGCTATCCAAACGCTGCGTCACACCACAGTACAAAACTAAAAACTAGTAAAAGTAAAAACTTGTCTGAGAGAACAACGTTGAGTGGCTGGTGGAGTAGGTGAAACATAATCTGTTGCACCTTGTAGCCTGCTAGGCTAAGCTACAGTTAGCTTAGTTATGACAAAAATAAAACACACTTTACAATACGGCTTTAGCTGTAGCTTAGGTTAAAATGGTTAAGTACATATCCCAGCGCCTTTATATTCATTTAATATTAATATTTGTCAATAAAGCAGCATTGTAATGGACGTCTTGATTGTTGTTCAATAGCTACCATGTAAAGTGACCAGCTGTCTTAAAATCAATGCAGACTTATTGCAGTATTAGAAATCTTCATTGATTTTAAATGAGTGGGTCACTTGACATAGAACCTATTGAACAAAAATAAAGACTTCCATTAAAATGCTGTTTAAATGCCCCTGGACCACCATGTGGTTTCCTGTCTTTGTTGTGTTTTTCATCCTTGATGAGTCTGCAGTCCTGTTTTTATGATTATTTATGACCCATTGAAAATGATGACCCATTTATTATGGCCCATATAAAAATACACACATTGACATTTGAATGTTTTTTTAATGTATATTCCCATTAATCCCCCAGGAAAGTTTCCAAATTTGAAAATTGAAAAAGGTCTACTCAGCGTTATTCCTAAACATATCATAAACCATGGTGTAATGTTAAAACATTTCATGACCCATGATGTTTATACACACGTGGACAAAATTGTTGGTACCCTTCAGTCAATGAAAGAAAAACTCACAATGGTCACAGAAATAACT
>JBBPDA010000081.1:4564425-4582793 GCA_037974385.1 Arnoldichthys spilopterus | reverse complement strand
TATATATATATATATATATATATATATATATATATATATATGTGTGTGTGTGTGTGTGTGTGTGTGTGTGTGTGTATTCATATATTGGTTGTTTAAAGCAACAAACTCTTATTTTTTTTTATTACAAAAGTACTAGAAAAGATTTTTAATAGTTTTACTGACCAACTAAATTGTTTTTTGGGAAATATACAGAAGATTTGAATTTGATGGCTGAAACACACTAAACAAAATTGGGATGGAACCATGCATTGTGTTGCATCACCCTTGCTTTTAATAACACTTTTGAATCATTTTGGAACTGAGGATACTAATTGTGAATGATGTCCATTCTTGCTTGATATAAGACTGCTCAACAGTCAGTGGTCGCCATTGCCTTGATTCTCCTCTTCATGGTGTGCCATACATTTTCAAGCCAGTCAACCACAAGCATTCTGTGTCTGCAAAACCATGCTGTTATAGCCCATATAGAATGTGGTCTGGCATAGTCCTGCTGAAATTAGCATGGACATCCCAGGAACAGACATTGCCTTGAATGGCAACATATCTCTAAAATCCTAATAAGCTTGCCTTATAGTCAATGATTCCTTCACATACATGCAACTCATCCATGCCATAGGCACTGATGCACCTTCATACCATCACAGATGGTTGCTTTTACACCTTTTTTGATAATAATCTGGGTGGCCCGTTTCATCTTTGGCACAGAGAACTTTTTTTTGTAAAAAAAAAAAGCTGAAATGTGGACTCATTTGACCAAAGCAGATGGTTCCATAGTCTGTACATCTGAGATGAGCTCAGGCCCAAAGAACTCACCAGCATTTTTGCATAGAGTTGATATGTGGCTTCTTATTTGTGTAATAAAGTTTCAAGTTGCATTTCTTGATGCAGTGATGGATGATTGTGTTAAGTGACAAAGATTTCCCAAAGTGCTCCTGACCCCGGGTGCCTATATTTGTCACAGTAGCATGACGGTTTCTTGAGTGCTGTCTGATGCCTCAACAATCTCATGTTTTCATCAGTGGTTTCCGACCTTGCCGTTTGTGCACTAAGATGTCTCTGAATTCCTCTGAATCTTTTCACAATATTATGTGCTGTAGATGTTAAAAGACATAAACTCTCTACAACAATATTTTAACTCTGTTCCAACTATTGTTGAGTGTATTACAGCCATTAATTTTTACATTTGTTGATCAAAAGGTGATCAAAATACAAATATATTGTATTCTATACACAGCTTCATTTTCATATATATATATTGCCCTGGAGAAGAGAGCTGTTTTGTATAAACTATGTTAGCTTAACATACCCTCTTCTCTCTTTCCTGCATAGGGTCAATATGCCAGATTTAAGCGCTACGTGGGGCACAGCGCACACGTGACTAATGTGCGCTGGGCACAGGATGATGTGACTCTTCTAACAGTGGGTGGAGCTGATACAGCGCTGATGATATGGTCTCTGGACTCTTCGGCCACTCAAGACTGTCGGCCTGTGGACTCAGATGAGTCTGAAGAGGACACAGAGGAGGATGGAGGCAAATACATGTTTTCTGCTTTTACTAGGGATGGCTCCTAATCTTCAGATGTTCATATAGTCAAAATAAAGAGGAAAGCAATGCAAGACCACTACAGCCAGATTAAGGCTACTACACACCAGATGAAACCCTTCATGCCACTTTATATTGTATACATTTAATAACAAAACTTTAAACATTATTCAAGCTAAAATATTTCATGTGAAATACAGTTTGGCTTGACTGATAACACATGTGTTTGTTAGTCTTAAAGAATTAATGTCATGAAAAAAAAGTGGCATTTTTACAATGTGGTGTGTAACATAACCCATACGTATATGCAAGTTAAATTCTAAATGCACAGTAACAAAAACAGCGTGTTGATTAAGACTGATAAGAAGGTAAGAAAAATGGTAATGAAGAAATGAAATTTGCACTGCAAAATAAATGTTCAGCAATTTACAAAAATTAGAGACAATAAATATCAGATATTAGATGTTTAAGACAAAATATCTGACAATACGATTAGCAAAATTCACTTCAATTTTTTGAAATTAGCAAAATAAACAAAAGCTAAACAAAATAACATGTTTTGCCTTGAAATTAGATCATTTCTGAGACAGAAATGTGTTTGGGGTGGAAGGGTTAAATTAAAATATTCTTCTAATAATTACTTAGAAATTCAGATTTCAGATTTGAGTAAAATGTCTTTCATTTGCTCTTACTATTTAATATTTAATGTTATAGGCCTCATAGCCTGCCTATAACTATTCCAAACTACGTACATCCATAAAACATGAACAACATGACCAAACATATGTGGACGCTTTACCAGCTTATTGTACATCTCATTCCAAAATATATGCATTAACCTGGAGTTGCACACCTCTCTTATTTAACTATTTTAGGGCAGGACTCCTGAAGTTACTCCATACCAGACTTAAGGTCTTAATGGACCACACTTTATGTATTGGAACACAGAAATGCTGGAACAGGAAAAGGGTCTTTCCACAAAGCTAGAAATATGTCTTGTGTGCTGTGTCTTTATGTGCTGAAGCATGAGCATGATCCTTTTCTGGAACTTAAAAAACCTTGAAAAACAGCCCCAGCCCATTATTCCTCCTCTGCCAAACTTTACTGTTAGTACTCTACATTCTTACAGGAAATGTTCTCCTGGCATCCAGCAAACCCAGATTGTCCATCAGACTCCCAGACAGTGAAATATTATTTAGCACTCCAGAGAACATTTTCACTTTTCCAGAGTCCAGTGTCTGAAGGCTGTACACCACTCTTGCTGTCACTTGGTCATTATTTTAAGCTTCTGTGAAGCTGCTCAGCCATGGATTGATGTTGTCCCCAGAAGACTCTCTGTATTGAGTGCTGAAAGAAAGAGAAGGTGCTACATGCTTAAGGATTCAGTGACCTCTTTCTGTGAGAATAATGTGGTCTATCACTTTATAGCCGAGCTGTTGCTGCTCTTTGGTGCTTCCACTTCACAATTTTAACTTACAGTTGACTAGGCAGAAATGTCACACACTGACTCGTGGCAAAGGTGGCCTCCTATAAGAGTGGCACGTTAAAAACTGAGCTGAGTTCTTCAGTATGACCCTTTCTGCCTGTGTTTGTGTATAGAGATTGCGTGACTATGTGCTTGATTTAATTGCACCTGTTAGCATTGAGTATGGCTGTACTTGAACACCTGAACTCAAAACCAGCCAAGGGGGTGTCCACATACTTTTGGTCAAATAGTCTGTCTTACATAAACATAGATGTTGCCAAAAGTGACCCGTAAGACAAAATTGCATTAGTGTGGTATATTTGATTAACAAGGAAATGCTCAAAATGCAAATTTTCAGTGTGTATTAGGAGGATTATAACGTTTCAGCATGCAAAGCAGCTGCATGTTTTTCTACACTGTCATTAGCATATAAGCAGCTATGCAGTGCAAACTTAATGGCTGTAATTTCTTGGGTTTGGCATCGTTGGCCTTGTACCATTTAAAGTTAATGCTACTTTTTTATCATAATACCCAATGTTGAATATTTCCAGTATAATCATAACTTCTAAACCTAATTCTCGAACAACACTGTCTCACTTATGAAGTTCATTGCTGTATTGACGAATGTGTCTGCCTGTGTGTGTGCAGGGTATGACAGCGATGTTGCTAAGGAGAAGGTCATTGACTACACCACTAAAATCTACGCAGTGAGCATCCGTGACATGGCTGGTACCAAACCTCACCAGCAGCAAAAGGAGGCGTCTGCTGAGGAGAGGTACACCTCCATTTCAGTCCCTCTCTCCATTCCTATCCCCATCTTCCCCCATCTTGTCATTTTCTCCTCCTTCTGCATTGTTTCCAAATGCATATGTAAAATAATGTCCAGCTATGGACAAAACCATCTGTCAAGGTTGTGGATTTGTATTACTTAATTAAGGCCCAGGACACAATAAGCTAATGTTGAAGGACACACACTGTATAAATGGAAGCAGATCTTTATAGCAAGAGTGAAAAACTGTAAAACTTAAAAAAGTAAAAATGATCATTTTTGCAAGTTTTAAAAGCTTCAGGTTTCTGTGTTTAAGCTAAACTCAGTGTGAAAGTAGAAGTCAGCACTGTGTGGGCTAAAAAGGGAATATTTGTACATCAGAAGGTCTAAATAAAGCACATAGTTGTCTCTTGTATATTTATATGACAAAAAGTAAAAAGGTCTATGAGTACCCCACAATTACTGACCTTCAGAGCTCTCGTACATCGTTTATTCTTTTATTTTCATTTAAACATTTATTCATTTACTAGGAATACAATAATCATGTGTTATTCAGACATTCCTAGTGATAAAACTTCACTACTTGCTGTGGCATTGAAAATTGGTTACTTTTTCTGAAATTCTCCAGTTCATTTCAGCCAGAAAAGCATTAGTGCAATCCAACTAGAGCCAGCCTACGTTGTACCCAGGCGATGGTCTACCACTGGCACTCACCAGTGGCCTGACGGCATTCCAGGGCCTTTGGCTGGGTTGGAGAGATGTTGGAAATATAGCATGCTTTAAAATACAACATTTTTGCCAAGTTTTAACAATATATTTTTATCACAACCTTGCAAAACTGATGTGCGTGAGATATTATGGTAAGAAAGCTTCTGAAGCTAACAGAGATGTAGGTGGCAGGTCCTTCTATGGTGTGACTGTGTGGTCCTCAAAGTTATTCAAACATTGCTGATGCTCTTTGTGTTTTACTTTGCATTCCTTTGGAGGCAGGGCATTGTCAAGTAAGTACCTTTTGAACTATTCCATCATCAGTATCTTACTTGCTTTTTAAACTCTACTGTGAAATGACTAACTTGCCTAACTTGCTTTGACCTTAGATAATACAAGCATAATTAGAACATGCTTTGTCAGTGATGGTTCTGGAGGGACAATCCATTCACTTGCATCTTGCACCCCCCCCCCCCACACACACACACACATTTTCATTCTGTAATTGAATTCATCCTCATAGCAAGGACAGTGCAAGACATCCTTTTCAAAGTCATGGTCATGGTGGGCTTGTTTGCCATTACCTAAGTGCTTCCATTAGGACATGATGGAGCCAAACAATCCCTGTATTGCAGTTTGTTTGATCATGGTTTTTCTCCCATTTTTGTTCCTATTTATAGGTTTCAAATACATATTCATAATGAAGGGATGTCTGAGCGACGCATTTAAATCACATTCCATTTGCACAAGATTTTACAATGCTAATGTTTCTCATTCATAGCCAACCATTGGCATAGATGCCCTTTATTGGCTGACATAAAAGAACCTAGTCTCTGAAACTTATCATTGTTTCTAAATTTCTCTTTGAATGTATGGATCTAAGGGGAAAATCCTTTGTCAAGAATTGTTCCTTTTATATGGAGGTTTTTAAAACATTGTAATGATTCCATACATCATTTACTCTAATGGATTTTTAGAATTGTTCTTTGAGGAGTTGTGTAAGAATTCATAGAAGTTGTTCTTCTGTGACATCGCTCCAAATAGCCCTTTCTGGCACTTTGTTTTTTACGATTTTTTTAAAATCTATGTATTTATTTAAAATTATTTAGGGGACATGTCATTTTCTTTCAAACTACACATTTTCTTCTTACTGCACTTAAAGCAGCATGTTATGAAGTGCTAATGCAATGGTGCATTCACAAGGACGTTCTGTTGTCAGTCATAAAAAAGATCTGGTGGATGGTTGTACTGCAGTGCTATCATGGCTATCGGCTATTTCTTTAGAAAAAATGAATGTTGAAACCTTTTGGCAATCATTATTTACAGGCAAATACAAAATGTCAGCATGTACCTAAAGAAAACAGTCACAGTTTAAAGCAATATTTATATTTATTTTGCTAAGTTCATTTTTAGTATTATTTTTCAATTTGGCCAGCAATATTTTTTAAGCTAATCATGAGAAGTCCTAGCGATCCAAAGCAGTGTGTTACAGCTTTTTTCCTATAAAGAAGTAACATATTACAGTGTAAATGATCACTTTTCACTTGTTGACTATCTCTAAGAGAATTTTTTAATAATTCACCCTTTATGTATCAACATATTATTAAGTTTTTTACATATACCAGGATTTGATGTCATTTTTGAATGCCGGTGAAGCAACAGGCCATACATAGCTCAGGGTAGTACAAAAAAACATTTTATTTTATTATTTGATCTGTCAGACTGGTTTCCAACGCAGTCCTGGGAAAACACTGCCGTGCACATGGCAGAAAAAGTAAGATTGTAACTTCAGCCTTCATAGATGATATGTAAGGGCGTTGCAACAGTGGCAAATATGTTTCTCATGTTCTGTCAATGCAACAACGTGGAGATTAGGAACACTGCAGGTATTTTCAAATGTCAGTCGGATGATTCGCTCCATCGAATTAGACAGATTACTGTACAGCACAACACACTGTGAGCCAGTCAATTCTGCAGAGCAGCTTGCTGTCAGTGTCTGCATTCTAACATTTCCCTACTGCAGTTCACTTACTGTACTTCTGAGGATGTGTAAAAGCTATGGACTGAACGGATGCAAGACCAGTGAGGCAACCATCATGCATATGCAAATGCTTGGTTAAAAGTCCCCAAGTGTTGGGGAGTAGTTAACTACATGTAACTGAACTAGTAGTTAGCCTACATTATGCAGTAGCTTGCTGGTAGTTCAGCTATGTTTATTTTAGTATAGTGATTCAAATAGTTAAGATACATATTTGACCATTTTTGTGTAGTTAACCTCTGAAACTATGAGCATGAAGGGAAATGACTGATCTGAATTAATGATTTTTAATTATTGATTATTTACAGTACTTGACCCCATTTCCACTGACCAACACCCAACCTTGTTAAAACTTAAAGCTACAGCAGAAATAGAAAGTCTGATAATGTTTGAATGTGACAACGGGACCCCAGTTGCTCTAAACTCAATTTAAAGGACATATTGCTGGTGTGTGACTTTTTTGTATGTAGTATTTTGTTGTAATTTTGAATCACATGTGTTTTATATACCAAGTAGTTTGAACTGCTTGTTTAAAGTAGCTTTAGTTAGACAAACTAGATTTCCTCCTAGGGTTCCTCTTCTTCCAGTATGATGTAATTGATTGCTTGCACAGCTATGCTTTGATGCTTCAGATGTAGAGTAGCCTTATGAAAGTTCCAGGGTAGCAGGTAAACACAGTGAGCCTGTGTTCAAGAGCAAAAAAAAAAAAAAAAGCAAAAGCAATTTCCCTTTTGCACGGACACTGTTTTGATGTTGTTCACGTTGTTCATCATCATCCGTATCATCCACTGCATTCATGCCTTTGCTTTCGTCGATGTGTCCTCTCTTGTCAAGCCGTCTACTGATCTAGTCTCTTTCCCTGTCTCTCCATGGCTCACCTTTCTCATAGTGCATATTTGCCCCAGGGACTCCAGGGTATGATAACTTTTTAATCAAAGCACAAACCGGTGCTCCCTTCCTCATTCCACCATCGCTCCCTCTCTGAGCCGTTATCTCTCCAGCATGCCGAAAATAAAGAGAACGAAAAGCATGGTTTGCTATGCCCAGAGAACAAATGACTAGCTGTAATGCTTCCTAGAGCACCCTCTAGGTCAGGGGTTCCCAAATGTATCCCCCATTTTTAATGGTTAGGTAAAAAGTCTAAATAGATCATTCACACCCAGAGACATGGTGGCCCAAATACACAAATCATATAAAACTATAAAATGCCCCAAAACTGTAACCGCAGGCCAAAATAAAGCCAAGAACTAAAGCATCAAGAGTGGAATGGTGGTTGTGCTTGCAGAGGAGGGCTTCTTGACTGTAAACTTGCTGAATTCTAGATATGCCAAATACAAGCTTCGTTCCTCAAGTCCTTAAGTTCCTTACTGCCTTAGTTTTTTAACTGCCTTACTTTTAGTCTATCTAAATCTTTCTATCTAAATCTATTCATCCAGTACTCATTTTTTTGTAAAATCATTAAAATCTTGGACTTTGTAACAAGTAGCATTATAAAAAGAGTTGACAGTAATACTCTGAGTGCTTGCAATACCCTGCAATTCCAAAAAATCATGCAAAAATCTGTAGAATTTGGTGGGAGCATTTACAGATTGACATCATTTTGAACATTTGACCTCAACAGAAGGCTAGATGTGCTGCATATCCAGGTAGGTAACAGTGCAAATATGAATAATAGTGTAATGACCTAATAGATAACACCATTGCACCAGTACATGGAAGATCAAAGGTTCGATCCATGTCAAAGCAGGTGTATTACTGCTTTAGTAAAAATCCTTAAGCTACTTTCACTTATTACTTTTTGCCTCATTTAACTTAAGCAATATTTTTAAACAGCAGGCATAGGTCCCCCCTCCCAAGTCTTTAAAGTGTTTACCAGATCACCAGGAGACTCCAAGTTTGTTAAACAGTGTTGCCACGGTCATTGGTGGGCAGGACTCCAAGAGAGCATAATTGGCCTTGCTCTCTCCGGGAGGGTAGAATTACCCTCGCTCTCCTCCTAAAGCTAGCCAGTACAGGCATATTTTAGCTGACCTAACAGAATTCTTTCTTCAGAAAGTTCCCCTTCAAGCGTTGAAGTCCTGTTGCGTTCACTTTTCAGAAAAGGCATGTGCCAGCCTTTACTGTCCCGTGTGATTGGGGGAGACCTAGCTAATGAGTGGAGTTGGCTATGGCTAAATTGGGGAGAAAGTTGGGCAACAATCAATAAATAAAACCTAAATCCCAGTGTTTATGCTACTTTAAACATTGGTTCTTAAATCAGCAGACAGTCCTTTAGACCATCCACATTTTCGTTTTAAATAAGCTCAAAGTACATAGGATTTTACTGATGCCAACATTATAAACTAAGACTCTTTTTTGTTCTTTCTTTTTTGTTTGTTACTACCATCCAGAGTCTTGCTTCCTCACAAGGTTTCTTCCTCCAACTTGGGGAGTTTTGTCCTGGGGTTTGGACCTGGATTTAGCTAGTTGTAAAAAATGCTATAGAAATAAAATTAAATTGAGTTGAATATGTACCAAAACTTGCTGCTTTAAACCCTACTGCCAGGTTCGTCCATATTTCCAACAGAAAGTTCCCAAAAACTCTAAACCGTCATAGTACTCTGACTTTAAATAAATATATTTTCATTTAGTAGGGAAAGTTTGTAACAGTTGCCATGAATGATTGGAGCTAAGTTGTTGTTTGAAAGTGGCATTAATATGGGGCCATGGATTTTGGGAACCTCTGCTCTAGACTGCTTGTGCATGAGGCCTTTGACTGCAGAGTGGTCCCTCATGTTGACTGGGACACTTCAACCCACTAAATCTCTTCCTTGGCTTTGTTTGCTGCGCTGAAGAGGATCCAGGTAAAGTCAGATTTATGTGTTCGTCTTGACTGTGCCTCCAGCTTCTAATGTTTCCTGTGCCCCTCTGTGCTTTTTCTGGACAATGGCCAGAAGAGCTTGTACTTTTCCCATTCCATATTTGTCCAATTCGTGATGTTTGTTCACGTCATGACATTCCCATACAGATTGATCCAGACTTTAAAAAATTTAAAAATAACATGCTTGATGTTTTTGCATTTTGACATTTTTGCATCTCCTATTCTCCTATTTTGGAATTGTGGGTCAACATTTGTGCCCTCCCATGAAGTCTTCACTGGATGCTTTTTTGTTCACACCCGATTGTGCTAAATTGTACCATTTGTCACTGATGACTCCTCAATGGCTGTTTATGTGGGAAACAAAACATACTGGGGCAAAAATTTAAGCTTAAAATATGGCTTGTGTATATACACAAATGATCCAGATAAATCAGGTGTTCAAGATGAGCAAAAAATCAGGGACTGGGAGGGGAAACCCTTGCTGTAGAGCGTGTATCATTTTAAAAAAAGAAAATATGGCTGAACCAGTGCTTTAAGCTGATGCACCTTATCACATATTTATACAGCTTTAATAATGCACAGATAGGCTTTATAAATAAACTTTTAAATACTTTTCATAATGCTGGTCTAAATAGCATTTTAAGGCTTTAAGTTCTTTCTCTAGTTTGCTCATGTACAGTCGTGTGGAAAAAATAAGTACACCCCATGGTAATGCAGATAAGATTGTATCAGTTCAATATCTTTTTGACTTTGTGTGCACTTTCACAACAGCTGATATATTAGCATTTCTTGAGCTTGGTAACATGCTTTAGCTTTAGAAAATGTATTCAATACACACATATCCAAAGGCCTTAAGACACATTTTAATATTAACACATACTTGATGCATAGTATCTACCACCCCATGGTAATGCAGATAAGATTGGATAAGTCCAATCTCCTTTTTTAATTGTAGATGTGTGCACTTTCACAACAGCTGATATAGTTACTCACGGATCTTGCAATGAAAGCCTGGGGTTCTTGGAGACATCATTTCACATCAAAATGACTGGTCTCTAGCTGAATTTGTTGGGGTAGCTGCTCCTGGACCAATTGGTTGTTGTCTAAAATCTGCACCATTTGTAACTTTCTTGCAATGAAATGATTAAATAAATGATTTAGAGATGTTTTAATTCCCTCTCCAGACTTATAGGCATCTAATAATGAAAAATGACAATTTTTTTGAAGTATAGTCACCTTTATCTGTAAGCCCTGTTTTGTGAAATGTTTGCTTGTTCTAATATGTGGACTCAACAGTTTTCAGGGAAGTAACTTAATTTTTTCACATGACTATATAGTAGTTCTAACAAAAGAACCGAGACTGAGACACAACAAATACGACATTTTACTGTAAATTAATGTTCAGTCAGAAAAGGAGAAACATAAGTCATAAGCAGGGATGATACAGAAGAAATTTCAAGACATAAATCTCTTAAAATTGTTGTTTAGTGACATATTGACTTTTTCAGTTTAGCTGTTTTACCAGATAAAGAGCCAACATCATATTTTAACAGTTTAACAGTGAAAATTCGGATCAAACCAATGACCCGAATAAGGTAGTTTGTCTTCGCTTAAATGTTGCTTTACCTGCTTAACTTATTGTGCATCAGTCTTTCAGCGAAAGGGGAGTTGTGAAGTTGGGGGGGTGGGGTGGGGGGTGTTTGCATGTATTGAGCCTTTAGCTAATGCTTCCTAATGTCATGTCCTTTATGCAAATGTCATTTTCTTCTGCTTTAATAGTAAAAAAAATTTTAAAAAACAGTAATTTAAAAAAACTGTTTGGAAGAATGCTGTAGAATTCTGTTAGGGTCAAAAGGGCCAAAGGTGAATTATCCAGATACTAATGAAAATAAAATCCAACCTAAATGAATGCTTGAATATTTTAATTATTGATTCATTATTATATATACTTTTTTTTTTTACTTTACTGGCCTTTGCTTTATTCAGTCTTACTGCTGCATTAATTCTGTGTCATTATGTCACGTGTCTGTAGTGATGCAGGAGACAAACGCTGGTAAAATTTAAGATGTTTATTAAGAATTCCAATATCCAAAGGAAGGTCCAACACCGAAGCAAACAAACTGTGTTACAGGCAATCCAACTCAGAAACATAGTCCAGGCAATAAGGTCGAAACACACGGCAAACAGGTACATGCAAGAGTGAGGAAGACAAGGTCAAAACCAGAAAATCCAAACACTAACTATAACGCTCAGAATAGCAGGTAACTGACGAGACTTCGCGCCCTCCTGCTGGTCTGGCTCCCTTTTAAAGTCCTGCCCTGATTCGTCCTCATGAGTTTCAGCTGGGAGGGGCGTGGCACCTAATATTCAGGAGAGGCCGACCTTGCACGCCGTCTAGGGGGAGCCTCAGCTCCCCTTACACATTAGCCTAATGATTTAGATGTACGTAGATCTGGCACAAAATGTTCACTTGCAGCTCATCATAGGAGGCATATTCTTTCACTGTTTAAAATATGGACTTCCTGAATTCACAACAGCGTATGCAGTGCCATTACCTTTTTGCCTTTTGTGTAAACTTTGTGACCTTGTCCCAATTGTGTGTGTATGTTTGTCTGTGTTTAAATGTTAACTGCACTTCAAACTGTGTACAGTGTGTTGGAATGTGTACTGGCATTTACTGGGATGTTTTTGTCTACAACTTGCACATTTACTGTGAAGAATATTGGTATATCTTGGGTTTGGTAGCATGCTTCAGCTTTAGGAGATGTTTTCAATACACACATATCCAGACACATTTTAATATTAATACATGCTTGATACATAATATCTAAAGGTGGTATAATTACCTGCAGCTATGTCAAAGCATGGAATTGGAAAAGGGTTTGCACATGTGTTTTCAGAGGAAACATACTGGGATGTCTAGAAAAAAACAGCTTTATGTGCCTGAAAAGTTCCATTTTAATCTCTGCCCTGTGCATTGAGAAACCAGTTCTAATAGTGAGAATGTTTTATAGGTAAGTGTTAAATATACCTTAGGCCTTTAAGATACTGAGAGGAGTTTAATAGGAAGCAATACAGGTCTCCAACAGGATTGCAAACTGTTTACTTACCTGATGTCTCATATATTAATAAAGTAATTACACACATACATAATTATTAATAATTTTAATGGATTAATGCATTCGTTTAATTAATTCATTCTTTCGTTTTGGATATTCAGTGATGCTGCATGAAGGGCTGCCCCTTCACAGGTCACCACAGCCTCTTTAGGATGTTTTTGTTACTGTGCTGTCTTGCATTGTGCCTTATTTAAAAAAATGGATGCAAATAGGCTGTGTTTGCAGATTAGTTCCCATATATGGATGTTATGGACTGTGGAATGATCTTAAACATAGAGCTTTATCAACTTTACAAACTACATCACCCTGAGAAGCTTCCCTCAGACTAATAAAAGCACTTATTGAGTCAAAACATAAGCAGCAATATGAACTTTTAGCTATTGTACTGTTATTAGCATATTATCTTTTGGACTGCAGTATTATCATAATTTAAAATTATATTAAAATGAATAATACACCATGTGACCTGGAAGATAGCTATCATTTATGCAATTAGAAAAAGCTATAATGGCATTATGCAGGCCAGCACAGTTCTTCCTCCTCTTTACTCAGTGGTGGGAGCATCTGTTCATTGCTGATTTTCTACACTGTCGCCATTGTTTCAAAACCTTGTATATTCTGTATGCTAACCTTACACTTTAATCAGCCATAACATCAAATCCGATCTTTTAAGTCTTGTAAGCTGTGTGGGGCCACCAAGGATGGGACTACTCTCACAGATGCTCGTTCGAATTGAAATCTGGGGAAACCAAGTTAACACTCCTTCTCATGTTCTTCAGTCCATTCCTGAACAATGTTTGCAGTGTGGCAGGATGCATTATCCTATTGTAAGAGGCCACTGGCATTAGGGAATTTCATTGCAATGAAGAGATGTACATGATCCCAACAAAACATTGGCAAGGGGCTTGGATCTCTTTTGGTTGGTACTAACCATCACATACCAGGATCACTCCACAAGACATGCCATTTGGAGATGTTCTGACCCATTTGTCCGGCCGTCACAATCTGGCCCTCAGTTCCTTATACGCACCCATTTTTCCTGCTACTACTATCTAATATCTCCCACCCAGTCAGACAGTTGCCATATATTGCAGTAATAATATCAATGTTACTTATTTCACCCGCCAGTGGTTTTAATGTTTTGGCTGAACGTTGTTCAGATAACACTTTTCTTGAATAGTGTGATATGACTTATACTATAATTTTTGATGCCATCACATCACAAACAAGAGTGTTTACAGTAATAGACATAATCTGCCATGAAAACTCATGACATCATGTGACATCTGCCATGAGATGTTTATGGCATGGAAGTGTCAATGTTAAGCAGGTTAAAGCATTACGTAGTTCAGAACTCTGATGTACTGAAATGTAATAAGATTTATTATAAAATATATATTTATATTTAGAATTATTTAGATTAATGATGAATATCTCATTAGAATATATGGATATTGACTTTTTGATAAATTATACACATAACTTTTTAAAATGTTTTTGATATAACAGTGACAAATGGTGACTCATGCATTTTCAGTCTGTAACATCCATATTGACTTTGTGAGATATATACCGTGCAGTATTTCTTGTTTGATGCTCTTGTCTATGTTTCACTTTATATTTTTACGGGACTGTGTACTACCCTGTTGTTTGTTTGTTTATTCCTGATTTTTATATTACATTCGCTGTCATTAACATAAACCCCCTTAAAGACTGTATTATAAAATAGTTAAATATTTGATTGTTTTCTAGAAATTCTTCAATATAAGTATGATATTGAGTTTGAACTAAGTTTAGACACTAAATAATGATGAAAATGATTTGCTGTCCTTCTGAAGTGATGCTATCGACCTTTGCGCAGACTGCTGTACTAAACTGTTGAATACCCACAGGCCTCCTGTAAGTCGTGCTGTACCTCTTCCGGAAAAGTTGCAAAAAAACAACATCTCTAAGAAAAAGAAGCTGGTGGAGGTAATGAAATAAAGCATATTAATAAAATGTATAAGTTCTTTGCAGCTACTTTTTAGGATGGCTACGTACAGTAATGTATTTCCCTTTGAATGATAATGTGTATAAGAGAGCGTGAATGCTAACATGTTAAGTTCGCTCTTAGCTTAATGCTAAGCATGAATAGTACCGTCAGCATTTTGCATGCAGTATTACTTCATGCTCAGTAAGGACTTTTGTAGCGTCGGGAGAAAAAGGTTTTTCGCATGGTCAAAAAAGCGGCATGTTTTGATTTTCTGAAGCTTTTGAATTGACCTAAGTTTGAAACTGCGCTGTTCTGCTGTGCATTTCAGGATCTGGTATTAGATCATGTGTTCGGATTTAGGGGCTTTGATTGTCGGAATAACCTTCACTACCTCAACGATGGCACTGACATCGTTTTTCATACTGCAGCCACTGCCTTGGTTCACAGCCTTACCCTGGGTATGTACAGACATGCAGTTAAATTAACTACAATATATAAAATGTACACAAACAACATTTGTCAAGCATACTGAAATGTACATCTTTTGTACCATGTGATAAAATATTAACAAATGTGTCTGTTTAAAAGGTAATTAAATATAAAACAGATATTTTTGGCAAATCTTGTATTTCAAAAAAAGTCACTTTAAGTGGAAGGAAAAAAAAATACACAATTAACACTTTTCAGCAGGTGTCCTACTGAAAATATTTCATAAATCAAATGTAACATTTTAGTACAGATACTTCACATTGAATTAAAATATTTTAAAGTGTAAATAATTTTTTGAGTAATTTAAAAATATGTTAGTCTTACAAAACCGGTCAAAACTGCATTTTATGGCTTCTGTGAAAAGGGTTCAATTTTTAATGAGTTAAGGTTTTTTTTTTTTTTTACTTTATTTATATTTAATCTTAAGTCATTTGGATCATTTTTGTTGGTCCAAACTTATTGAGTTAGAAAAAGTTATATTATATATATTACATAAAGTTTTGACACAGTGTAAACCAATTTTAATTTTTAAAATAACTGCATTTGAGGTGAATGGTTTTGTTCTGACAGCAACTATATATATATGTACACCAAAACGTCAATTGTACAAATGAATTTATGAATTCAGTGAACAGAAGAATGTGGCTGATTAGTGTGAGAGATTTCTTTCTTTTTTTCCCAAAAATTGAACACTGTGAAAATATCTGCCAACAGGCTTAGCAGCATTTACTAGAAAAAAAAGTAAGATTTCATAAAACAAGCAAAATTATCAAAAATAAACAAAATTATCTAAATATTTAGCAATGTTAACTATTGAAATGATCTCAGTTCTTTTTTTTTTCTTGTTTTATTGGCTTAATTTAATCAATTACATATATTTTGTACGTGGGCAGTGGTGGCCTAGTGGTTAGGACACTGCTTTTGGGACCTGAAGGTCGCAGGTTCGAGTCCCGGCCTGGGCACCACTGAGGTAACCCTGAGCAAGGTACCGTTCCACTACACTGCTCCCCGGGCGCTGTTGATAGCTGCCCACTGCTCCATGTGTGCACGTGTGATGAGTTAAATGCAGAGGTCACATTTCGTTGTGGTGCTTGAGTGTGTTCACAATGACAAAGAGTCACTTTCACTTTTTAAATACATTTCCTCTAGTTTGTAAGTTGCTGTAATATTTTTTTTGCATTATGACAGTTGTTTAATTTTCAACCACTAACTTCTTATAAAATAAAGTTTGTGCTGTGTGCTGTCAGGTACACAGAGTTTCTACCTGGAGCACACAGATGACATCCTCTGTCTTACTGTAAATCAGCATCCCAAATACAAAAATATCATTGCCACTGGACAAATTGGTAAGTGATGGTGCTTTTTTCCTGTGCAAATAAGTTGTGTATTACGTGCACATGTAATTTGCATTTTTCATCATGTTTGTAGTGTCAATGTTTTGTTTTTTTTAAATACCGGGCTCTGCATGTCTTGTAGAGGCTGCAAATGTGGCATATGTTGCAAGTTTTTCTTCCATTCCCTACTCAATGGTTTTTTTCTGGTCCCTGCTCTTATGTTTAATAGCATTAGCATTTCTGACTGAAGTTTCCTTTCATAGATTCTTATCAGGGGGCCTTCACTAGTCTTACAGTCTTCTTTGTAGAGATTGCCTTATCACTTCTACTTTAACACAGCTTTACACTTTTTCCCACTTAGTCTAGATGGTGTCAGTCAGGCAATTTTGGGTTTTTTAGTTTAAAACTGAGGCCTAGCGGTTAAGGACTTTGTGATTGGCAGGTTGCAAGTTCAAGTCCCTGCCAAGGTACCACTGAGGTACCCTTGAGCAAGGTACTGTCCTGCTACACTGCTCCATTGGCACTGTTGATAGCTGCCCGCTGCTTCACGTGTGCACGTGTGATGGGTTAAATGCAGAGGTCACATTTCATTGTGATGCTTGAGTGTGTTCACAATGACAAAGAGTCACTTTCACTTTAAAGGTCAAATTTCATTGTGGTTACTTTGTCTGATGGCGTGTGTTTACTATGACAAAGTCACTTCACTTTTACACGTTGTTGCTGTTAAAAAAAATCTCAATAGTCCCCCAAAATGAAAGTGCCTAGGATTGAGGACAGTGCCGTGATTCTTGAAATGTTTTACTAAACCAAACCCTTGTACTGCAGTAAGACAACAGTCCTGGTTATTGTAATGTTACTGTCGCCTGTGCTCTTTCCCAGGAGCCACCCCTTCCATCCACGTGTGGGATGCCATGAGTAAACAAACGCTGTCCATACTGCGCTGCTGTCATACTAAAGGAGTCGGCTATGTCAACTTTAGTGCCACAGGCAAGCTGCTTGTGTCTGTGGGCATCGAGCCAGAGCACACCATCACGGTGTGGCGCTGGCAAGAAGGTAAGTCACATCTAGCTAGCTTGCAAATTTCTGTTATCCCCAACACATCTGAGAAGCACAAAGCAGGAATTCCCAAATGGTGGTTGAGGTGGTTATTCAAAAGACAGAACGCGCTGACATTTTCTCCTGTTAAACATGGGGCCCCTTAGTGATGGAGATGCCAATGTCTTATCTCTATGTAACTTGTTAAACCATTCACTGTAGCATCTGTGAACCAAAGGACCATACACAGGATTAAGTAATGCATCAGAAGTGTCAAAAGGTGGCAGTGATAATACAGTCCTGTTAAAAAATAAGTAAACCCCATAGAAATTTGTTTTTCTCAGCATATTTGAACAAGTTAACATTCCACACTCTTTAATACAGTGCCTACAAAAAAATTTGCATTTTCAAAAATGTATTTAACAAAAATAACACCAGATATTACCAGTAATATTATTCAGTGGAGAAAGTAGTGTGTACTTGGCCTCAGAAGCTAATATTGCCTCTTTTAAAAAATATATAAAAAAAGTACTGTAGCTTTTGTGTAATTGCCCACCAGTCTCTGATATTGGCTTGCTGGAATTTTTATTCTTCCATTCAAAACTCCTTTTGAGTCCACTGAGTTTCCCTGAATGTTCTGCCCTTTTTAAATCCAGCCACAGCACTTTTCACTGGGGTTAAAATTAATCCTTCTTTCTGCTTTTTGAGCTGTTGCTAGTGTGCTTAGGATCATTGTTCTATTTACCCCTGGTTCAACTTTAACTTTTGTACTTTTGGCCTTAATCTTTAAGTACTCTTGATATGATGAAGAATTTATTTATGAATCAGTGACTGCAAACTCAAGCCAAGACATTTACATGGGGTTGTAACGATTCTGGGGTGATAGGAAGTATACGTGAGTTTGAGGCTTTCTAGTATTTATTTAAATAAATAAACAAACAAACTCAAACTAACCAAACAGACTAAAAAACAAAACACAAATGAACAGAAAGACTAACATAACTCACAAAGGTGCAAACAAGACAGGGTATTCCAG
>JBBPDA010000081.1:4546975-4559402 GCA_037974385.1 Arnoldichthys spilopterus | reverse complement strand
TTTGCTCCTTTATTATTGTTGTCCATTGAACGACACACATCACAACTGAAAGCTCATGCTAATCTAGGATCAGTCTGTAAGTGATGAAAGTGAAAGTGACCAATTGTCATTGTGAACAAACTCCAGAGCCCGGGGAGCAGTGAAGAGGGGCGGTGCCTTGCTCAAGGGAACCTCACTGGTGTCTGGGCCAGGACTTGAACCTGCGACCTTCAGGTCACAAGGGCAATGTCCTTACCACCAGGCCACCACTGCCCACTGGGAACCCAAGCTAAGGCCAGGCCTGGACAGAAATTGAGAGAGGGCTCTATCCTCCGAGGTGCTGATGGACCAAACACCAGTCTTAGTAAATAAGCTTTAGTTGCTGGGAAATATGATAAGCATTCACGTACAACAACAAACAAAAATAAGATGATTCATAAACAGATTAAACCTGAAAAACATCCCAATTTCTTTTCATTTATAAAATCTAATTGTGCAAAGGCTGAAGTTTTGCAAAGCCTATTTGGCAAAATAACTAGTGCCTTGTCGGTCTGGGTTGCGGTTCTTTCAGGTCATGCCAAAAGAAAAGAACCCTGAACATCTCCCCAAAGTAGTGCCAAGAGCATCCCCATGTGACCAGCACTTTAACACAAACAGAAGCACGCACAAAACAATGGCAACAAATACACAGAGGGCAGTACGACAGGGGCTTGTATGAGAAAATGTCAAGTGTTCTGTTGAGTGTGTAATCAACATGTTGCTTAAATGGTCATTTGTGGCACTTTCATTAGTACAGAACATTTAAGGTTCTTTATACTCTCACATCTCATTTATCGACCGATCCGTAGTGGTTCTGCTGTGGAATCACTCCAAAGAACCCTTTCTGGCACCTTTATTTTTTACCAGCTTATATTTCCATAAATTCTCTAAATGAACTGGTTATTCCTTTTTTACAGTGTCCTCGGAGATGAAGTACTGGGAGTTTGGCCAAGGAATGCAGACAAAGCCGATGTTAACTGTGCCTGTGTATCACATGCTGGCCTCAATGTAGTTACAGGAGACGATTTTGGTCTAGTCAAACTCTTCGACTTCCCCTGCTCCGAGAAGTTTGTACGTTTGTCTGAGCACTAATAACTAACCTACTGAGGCCAAGTAAAGGTCAAAATGGTTGTTTTCAAAATGTTTCATTGTGATTTTTGTCCGATCTCTCTGTTCCTCAGGCCAAACACAAGAGGTTCTTTGGTCATTCTGCACACGTGACCAACATCCGCTTCTCATGTGATGATAAATATGTGATCAGCACTGGAGGTGATGACTGCAGGTATACTAGAAACACGTGCAAAGAAATAGGCTGTAGATTTGTTTGGCGTTGCCAGATAACATACAGTTAAAATGAGCATTAGGTCTTTATTCCTAAACGTATTATTTTTACTGTGTTATTTTCCATGACTTCAGCTTACTCATTGTAGACTCCAGGCAGAAAGTTACTGGTACAAATGCTTTTCGGGTGGTGAACAACGTAATTTGAGTAGATTCTATCAGATATTGTCTGTAGTAGCTGGAAACCAATGTACTGAACGTTTGTCGCTTGTTGCTTACTTGGGGGATGGGTTCCCCCTTCTAAGTCTTGGTTCCTCCTAAAGTTTCTTTCTACAGCTTAGGGAGTTTTTCCTTGCCTCTGTCGCCTTTGGCTTGCTTACTGGGGGCCCGCACCCGAATTCTGTAAAGCTGCTTTGTGACAACGTCCGTAGTAAATAGCGCTACAGAAATAAACTTCTCTTGACTCACTTGCAGCACCATTGGGCAGAGACCTTTAAGAGCTGCAAGTGTGTTTTTCTGTAGTGTATTGAGTAACCCCAGCAAGTCTAATGATAGCACAGAGATATAATTGCATACATAATTGAAATAAAGTCCATAATGTCAGGAAACAACATATCAAACCAGTTACACTTATCTTAAATAGATCTTTAGAAGAGAAACTATTCTTTCAAGAGGGCGCTAATGTGCTTTGGATCTTTATCCTGCAGTTTCTTTGCAAATTTTCTGCATAATTGCATCCAACGTTTTGTGCCCATTATTGAACCCATGCTCCCCACACCACTGTAAAAAAAAAAAAACTAACCTTATTTTTTCACCAGCGGACAGCGTGACACAGCGTGGTTTTACTAGTTTCATACCAATGTACTCCTCATGTTCACTTCATACGCGCACAGTTTCTGAATAGCAAATGATGCTATGAATAGCATGTTTTCCACTCGTAGATGGGCTACATTATTAAATCATTTAAGGGGCACATTTTAGTGACGTGTAGATGAATAATGCTCATTACAAACACAGATATATGCTCAAAATGCACAAATAGTTTTTAGTTTTTTTATTTTTTCCTTTTTTCCATAAATGATTCTGATTTTCCAGAACCAGGTCCATTTTCTTGGCCAAAAATCAATCTGCTGTAACCGGTAAACATGCCGTTATAATAGCAATGCACCATAGGTCATTTACACCTGTCTTTTAAAGCTAAGGTGATGTGCCATTTTGATTGGATAATTGCATATTATGCCCAAAACACACCTCTGAATAATTAAGAGAGTTAAGGGCAAAATGGATTTGGACACGTCCATTACTGCTTTACTCTTTGTGTTAGATCATCAACACAGAGTCTGCGTGAAATATTTCTCCATGCTTTCTCAACACAAAGAAATCTACCAGCAGTACGACATAGTGCTGAAAGTGTTTTTCTCTGGAACAGATATCATATTGTCAAAGGAATGGTTTAGTAACAAATGAGAAGTCCACAGTTTTTCACTTGCCCCAGTAGTCAATCAACCAAGACATGTTTGGAGGCCAAATTTAGCTTCTTTAGAGCTGAAGCTACAAGGCTAATGTGACAACAATTACTAAAATTCAGTTATCACCCATATTTTCCATAAATACATACCTAAAACTCAAAACAACATGCACGTCTTTATTAAAAGCAAAGATTTACTAGCCTTGCTGGGCATGTTCACTTGCTTAAGAGACCGTTTTGCATTTCTTTGCTATTTACAGGTTAAGAATGTTACAGATGTCAAAAGTAACCTCAATGACAGCAGGGTTACATGACTTTGTACTCTCATTTTCTTGCAGTGTTTTTGTATGGAAATGTCTGTGACTCCACAGCGTGAAGACAGTTGGCCCTCTAAAACTTCAGCCATCCGGCTCCTACACTGTACATGGCTGCATTTGGCAGGGTCGAGGAGAGCGAGAATGTCACACTGAATTTAAGCAAGCAGAATTCATTTTAAGGGGACTCATCAATGTAATACTGGAGGAAATAATCACTTTAGAGGTAAATACTTACGTTTACAATGTGATCTGTTCCAGACCAAGTAAATAAAGTACAGACTGCCAATGTGTATATTTGTTTACTTACAAATCCAAGCATTTGTGTGTGTTTGGGAGTAGTGCTTACTATTTTTGTGTAGTCTTTCCACTTAGCGTTAGGGTATAATCACCAAACATAAGTGCCTTTTCATGTGTGTCTCTTAGATTTATTGACTATCGTAATGCTCTGGTGCTATATAATGAGGTTTTGTTGTTGAATTTGTAATAATTGTTGTGAACTATGCATCTGAATTTATGAAATTAGTCTTCTTTGACTTTATCTCATGTGAAAAAGTCTGGACACCTCTGGTCAAATGAGATGTTTTGTTGATTTTCTACATGGAAATAAGTACACACTCTCTGCAGAGAACACACTGCTGGACAGTAATCATTTAACATATTGAAAAAAAATTATATTTACATTAATTATAATAATATACACTGCAGTAAAATTTGCACAAATATTGCTGCCCAATCTCCAGTTCCACCCACTAGCTAGAACTCCCTAATCACACGATACCACCAACACTGGGAGGGTGAAGGCTAGACACTGTATTGCACTGAAGTGCCATCTCTGTCACGTTAGCTAAAAGACGCCTGTGGTAGCCAGCACTACATAGTGATAGTGAGAGAGAGCAAAGCCAGTTGTGCTTTCTTGAACTCACAGCCACAGATTACTGCAGTACCACCAGGGATATAACACACTGTCCCCCAGTGATAGGGACAACTCTTAGTCTAGCCAAGAAAAGTAAATGTAAGTGTTTTCTGCAGAGGATGTGCTCGTTTTTTTACGAGAAATGTCATTTGGCTGGGGTGTTCAAGCTTTGCATGAAGGTTCTGTATCATCTGTGATAGTTCAAGATAATGTGCAATTAATAAATGCATGTAAATTGTGCATCATTCTATGACATGATGAAATACATTACATTTTTTTAAATTGCGCTCTTTAAAAAGCTGTAATCAGCTGTTTATTGCTAAGACTTCAAACTCACAGTCATTGCTATAGCCATCCAAGTTCGTATCACTCTTAATGGCATTAGATGTTGAAGGCTGTGAGAGAAGCACAGTGCTTAGTGATCAATAGGAACGATTGAAAGAATCTGGGCTAACGTGTCAGTCGCCTGGGGCACTGTATACTTATACATGGGAACATGACGTTTCACTGTATGAAACCCTTACAAATCATATTAAAATGACCTATAAAAGTTTATAGGTCTGTTTATATGATCTGATGGGTGAAAATATTGCTATTGTATAACACATTTGCTCATGTTTATTAATTATTTATTATTATTGTTGATTTTTTTTTTTTTTTATTTTTTTTTTTAATACTAGATTGTACACTTTAAAAGTTGCTCTGAAAAACAGCCTGTGCATACCGGCATGGACCAAAAAACTAGACATTATGCAGTTTGTTTTATTGTCTGCAGGTGTTTGCAAGCACCAAGTGCTGTAATTTATGAATAAAAAAACTAGCTAGCTAACATCTTCTGACTAATATAGTCATTAGCCTTGTTAGCTAGTGCTAATTTCAGTTTTGCTGAAATACATGTCAAGTTGATGTAAGAGAAGGATTTCCACTGACTACTTCCAGAACTGTTTTTTACTATTTTTTTCTACGTTTTAACAGTTGATTATTAACAGGAGAGCATATTTGCCAATGGAGACATTGGGAGTTTAGAGGATCTTTAACTCTTTCTCTGAATGTAAGGCTACCACAGAAAGAAATACATGGCCAAAAGTATGTGGACACCCAGACATTATACCTGCGTGTATTTGTAGGACAGATGTCAACAGTGAGTCATTCCTCTCGTTGCTGCAAAAACAGCCTCTACTTTTCTGGTAAAGCTTTGCAGTGTTTTGTAGAACATGGCTTCAGGGCTTCACAGGTTGGCACATACCAAAACTGGAGTGTTGCCATGAAGCCTGAAGTTGGCAGTTCTCAAATATGTCACTGTATGCTATAGTAGTAAAATTACCCTTCATTAGAACTATGGGAGGGTGGCATGGTGGTGCAGCGCTGTCGCCTCACAGGAAGAAGGTTCTGGGTTGGCCACGGGTGCCTTTCTGTGTGGAGTTTGCAAGCTCTCCCTGTGTTCGCGTGGGTTTCCACTGGGTGCTCTGGTTTCCTCCCACTGTCCAAAGGCTGCAGTAGGTTGATTGTATACTCTAGAATTGCCAGTAGGTGTCAATGTGTGTATGAACGGGGTTGTCTATGTGTTGCACTGCGATGGGTTGGCCTCCTGTCCTGGGTGTACCCTGTCTTAGGCCCGCAGTCAGCTGGGATTGGCTCCAGCTTCCCCACAACGAAAGAAGCAGTTTAGATAATAGATGGATGGATGGATGGATGGATAGAACTATGGGGCCTAGCCCAAACTCTGAAAAACAGACCCAGACCACTATACTTCCTCCATTATACCCCAGTTTGTCTATCAGACTGCAAAACAGTGAATCATCATTTCAGAGAACACATTTCCACTCCTCCAGAGTCTAGTGGCACCATGCTGTTCACCTCTCTAGCCGACATTTGGCATTGCACATAGTGGTTTTAGTCTATGGAAACTGCATGGCAATGTGTTTCATGCACCTATTTGCAAAGAAAGTGATTCAAATAGCTACACACAATAGTTAGAATGGGTATCCACTTACTTTAAGCCATGTAGTGTGATGTTTTTGCAAGATGTTACAAGATTAGGCTTATTTTATTGCATTTATCATTGGCTAGCCCCTAAATAGAATATTTAAAGCTCCTTCAAATTCATCTTTCCTTTACCATATTGTACCATAACACCCTAAACAGTAGTTGTTTAAGAGATCCTTAATGTAGGCAATTGTTCTCGAACCATTAATGCTCAATCATCTAAGTGCATAAAGGGTGGTTAGTCTGGATAAATGGTTCTTCTCTAGAATGGTTCTTTTAAGCCATGGTTCTCAAACTGGGGTTTATATTGTATAGCGGGGACCCTGATAAATATCATTTAATGGATAAGGACTTGTTCCCCATCACATCAAAATACAGACCATCACTTCCACTTGAGTTCTGAGCTAAAAGTCTATACAATTTGACAACTTTCATCAATCGCCAACACTTGAATTAGGAGTGGGCAATATGGCAAATATTACAAGACATTACCAATACGCTTGATATGTATCCCCATATTAAATATTCTGTACAAACAAAAATGTGTTTCTGTATTTGCTCCTTGTTATTGTATAAAATCCAGTAAGTTAAATTTTTTTTTTTTAAATAGTATGCACCAGAGCCACATTTGAAAATACATTTTTATGATTCACTAATAATATCCATCCTTAGAAAAAGATAAATACATAATCACAGTAACAAAAAACTATATTGTTGTTACAAGTCAAAGAACCTTTTTTGGTACTATAGAATAACCATTCTTTATCTTTAACAGGTCTTAAGGGTGTAAGGCAGTTAAACAGTTGGGCCATTTGCACTGGGTATAAGGAAAATAAAACTGACAGGTCAGTGAACGTACAGTCTAATATATAGTAATTAGTACAGTTATTAGCCTACAACTATGCACCATGAGTCACCTCAACTAAGTGCATACCTAATATCCTTAAAATGATTTACTTTTTTACACCCTGTAGACATTAAAGGTACAATTAATGGGTAAATGCAATTTAAACACTAGTAATGATTTATGCCAATTTATCTTTGTTCAATGGTTCAATGTCAGTACTGCATTTATAAGCTGTTCTCATGACAAAAGTCCTGCAGATGTGACACAAAGTCATTCCAGGTGACTGTAGAGAAATCAACAGATTCAGATACATCATTACAGTGGTGGTCACAGGAACAGCAGGTGTGATGTCACATTTATTCTATTAACTATCTAAATCCAGCAGTAAACTTGTACGTTTTTATATGTAATGTTGATCATGGAACATCATGTCAACATCTGAAAAGATATATTTGTAACCATTTAATGTAAAGTCAGAGGGACCTAAAGATGAAGTTAATTCTTCAGATGTCTGGTTCCATCCACCACCACTGTGAACAATCCTGATTTCCCCAGAAACATTTCACATCACTCTGGATGATTTAACATCTTAAATGTAATTATGTAGAAGTTCAGAGAAATCAGAATCCCCCTTCAACAGAGAGTCCATTGATGCTCATAATTATCACCAAAGTGTTCTTACTTCAGTGGGCTGGTTAATGGTGGGCAGCAAAGCAACATTTTGTGTTGCTGCACAGAATCAGATGAGTAATTGGAACTGAGTACACCATCGGAAAGCCAAATCAAAAGAACAGGGTCCAAAGAGATGCATTTTGAGTTTGCTCGAATGACAACTGGTCAGTGCAAGGCTGGTCAAGCATCATCAAAGCTAGGGATGTTTTAACTTTGAGCACCAAAGTTTTCTATGCAGTCTTAATTTGTCTTGATGTGGAAGTAAATATGTTAACTCTGGACCACATAGCCTACTTCATATTTTCACTCTTGAGTTCTCAAGCCATGCATGTGCAATACATAACAGTCTGTGTTTCCTCAGCTTTTGTCACTGAGCCAATCAATCTGTCATGATTTTTTCCCCCTTTATTTGATCATTTCTTTATTTTCTTTATTTTATCATCATTTTATTCCCATCAGTTTCTTTAATATGTCATCTTCACTGAGAACGGAAGTAGCTTATTGCGTGAAAGGTTTTTAAACTCTTACACAAGCGGAAGATAATCGTTCTGTTGATATTTTTTAAATAATATTTGCACATGAATGTGTAGTTGTGTAAATGTGCTTCATATTAAATGTATGTATTCTGTTGAAATGGTGTTGACTGTATCTTTCCAGAAATAAATAAATATATATATGGTTATGCACAGTGTAGTACTTGTCAGCTTCCTTTTCATATTCATGCATTTCTCTTTGCTGTGTGACTTGTAATAACACCCACTTGCCCAACATGTTTGTGTAGGTGATAATCCATATATATAACATGAGGTAAACATGCAACAACCGTTTGTACAAATGCCCCAATAGGCCATTGACTTGCATCCTCATTTACTCAGATTTCCTTAATAATGAGATCATTATAGGTCGCTGAGTAACATTTGGAAACACATTTGGTTTTATCAGAGTTTCTCTCGTTGTTCAAATTCATTTTTTTTTCTCTAATTAAAAAAAAGTCTTAGTCACACTACTTAGGTGCTTGATATAAAAACAGCCTGAAGATGGAACTATAGTAAAGCATTCAACAAAGTCTCCTAGACCATGTACCACTGAGAGAAATTATTTTATTCCTGAAAAAAACATCCCCACCATTACGGTGATCCCCGCATTGTTTTTCTGCAGGTATTTGATCTTATGCTCTACACCAAAGCCCCAAAAATCGTGTTGCTCCACCCAATTTTTGAACTAGTCCCTGAATTTTGTGCACAAATCTGGTGCAAAACTAAATTTTAATAATAATAATAATAATAATAATAATAATACATTTTGCTGGTATTTCAGCAGTGTTGTGTCTATAGGCATCACCGAAATATGGAACTTACATTGCATATATCGTGTCTAAACAGCTCTAAATTTTACTGATTGTTATGAAACTTCACAGGTTTGTACTTTAGTATGGAGGGTCGGCAGTGACAATATTAAATAAACATATGTCATTAATGAATACGCAAATTTCAGAGAAGTTATTTTAAAATTTTCTAATGCAAATAATTAATCATTTATTTGTTTGCTTGTTTATTGGTTTATGTATTAATTTCATGGTCGCTGGATTGTCACGCACCATAAAATCATTAAATCTGTCTAAACTTACTTGGCGGTTCTGACGCTGATACAATAAAGTTGCTAGCTACATCTATCGTACAACTGCCAGACTGGGACATGGGGAGACCGCGCAACAGGCTGCTGAAACACCGAGCCAGTTTCGTGTGTATCGCCAGTAACGCTGCGAGACCGGAGCTTGGTATTTCAAAAGCCACAACAACCTCAATGAACTCGTGTGCTTGACTCATTACAATCACTGGGTCTGTAGCAGAGTTAGGGCATTATTTGCGCCAATCGATTTTCGATCGCCCAGTTGCGGGGAGTGGGCGCCCCCTCCTGGTCGCTGCGAAGTCTCACACACTGGTTGTGGAGGAAGGGGGGGTGTCTGCCAAACGCTGAAAATGCAAATGTAATGTAAATGGGGTCGGAGGAATCTCAGGACCTCGTCTCCCAGTTTCGGGAATGCAGTTGGTTGGCTAAACTAAGTCACACACTTGTAACTTTCAAAGAAAACACGCTTCGTTCATAATGTTCCGAAAACAGCAAATACGTTTCACTTTTTCGGGGTGGTGTGAAATCGCTGACAGAATATTACAAAGGAATCTGCACCAAGGGGAATTAGTTTACGTTGTACTGGCTCGTGCGTTTGTGGGACGGGGGGAGGGAGTGTTCGCCCAGGGCGTCAGACAGACTAGGGTCGCCACTGTGGATTCTGCTTCACAGCAGACATGGAAACATGCTGAATTTCTGCGAATGAAGCCGCTATGTTCAAGGTGAAAGCTGAACGGCAGGCCAGAGCAATCGATCAGAACTGCCCACTGAGTTTTAACGAATGATAGATTTAATTATTTCATGGTTTATGACAAAAAAGTAAACAACATTGTTAAATGTTAGTTTCCTATTTATTATATGTTTTTTTTTACCTGCTTACATTTTATAATACATATTCTATTTATTTTGTAATATTTTTACAATTAATTGTATTACTATATATATATATAGTAGTAAAATAAATTGTAAAAATTGTAAAAAAAAAAAAAATATATATATATATTTAATTAATTTATCATCCATGAGTTTATTTTTTATTTGTTTTTTATAAAATGTTGTGTTTAATCAATATTGCCTCACCCTGCATATACTAGGAGAGTCAATCATTAGATTTTGTTATGTAATTGCATGGCTAGGGGGCGTTAAATCATAGTTTATATTTTGCATGCTGCCACTGGACAGCTCCAGCTCCAAGTGAGACTGGTCTGGTCACCCTACCCTATAATGTAGCCTGTAATGGATCTCCGCTGAGTTTGTTTTACGTGATCTTAATGTTCACCCTCATGCTGATACAGATGAAACAGACCCACATGTCAAATACAGCAAATACACTGCTTATAACGCATGTATAAACTCTTATAACTGATTTATAACAAACCCCTAACCCCCTTAAACAAGAATAAGTTACTTTCAGACTACCTGTAAATCCACCACAACTGGTTCGAGCACTTAAAGCCGAGCGTTTTATTTTTATTTTTTTGCGTTGAAAACTACTTTTTGGCAGAAAAAAACTACATGTAAATACTCAACTAGGCTGTCGAAACCGTACGTGCGCGCACCCCGTGACGTGTGCTTCTATCGCGTACGCGACTCTGCGTGCGCGCCCCCGCGGGACTCGTACGGTAGAAAATGGCGAGCGCGTGCAGGAGGCAGATTTGCACGAACGAGAAGCGCGGCGGTCGCCAGGAGCTGGATTTATGGCGCTCTAAACTCATTCGCTGTGTGGGTAAGATCAGTACACGGGAGCCGTTTGATCCCCTCCGTTCGTTCCTCGCGTCCCGCGCGCGTTAACCGACGGGACGGAAGCGAAAGCGGGTCTGTTCCAGACTCTGGCGGCTTTAGCATTTTAGCTAACGTCGCGTCAACGGCGGCTGGTCGACTGCGCTCGCTTTTTTTGTTTACCCGACTCTTTCGCTAAGGTGTCGAGCATTCAGCGATAACTCGGCCGTATATGTGACCTTACCCCCTGCTGTTCATATGGCTGAGGGGTTTGGTCTTCTGTTCGTGTTGGTTGTTATTTAGTGGCTAACGTTACTGGGAGGGAAGCTAGCGAGCTAGCTGTAGCCGCGGAGGGAGTGTTCAGGGCGAACGGCGCTGTAGAAGGGGAAGCCGTGCACACAGACACGGAGACGCTCTGGAGCCGTGTGTTTTGTTGGGGGGGAAGGGGCGGGTAGCCTGGCGAATTTGCAAACTGACATTTCTTTAGACGCCGGGGCCCGTTTGCCCTGTTGGAGTTGACACTTGAAGTGAGGAGCACCATTGTGTTGCCTAGAGGTGCTGATGCCCATCTACAGTGGATACACGTTACAGCGGCACTTTTCCCTCTGTACGAAGTTTTACGTGCATTTAATCAGCATCTTCTTAATGGTGCGCAGTGTTGATAACAGCACATGCCTTCCTCAGGAAACAGCTGACTGTTGACGCTTTTTATACTCTGCACAGAAATGGGAATTTATGGGTTGCTGATGATGTCAGTGTTATTACATGTACGTGTCTGCCATTGACCATAACCTAAAAATCTATAAAATGGATAAAGTAGAGCTAGATCCACATGTTACAGAGGAATGTAACATTTTGTTGATTTTGGGGGTGGCCGGGGCCAGGACCTTGTAGCTTAAAAGTGACCAGTGTTCTCTAGTGGCGCAAGATTTTAGTCCTTGCCCTGTTGCAGTGTTTGTGTAGATTAGTTTGCTAGTTTGACCTGGCAGCTATGGCTTATTTCTGCAGGGTAACAAACAATGAATGAAATATAGATGTTTGACCACAGTAGCTCAGCACCACCTCAACATCCTGCTCTTCTGGGGTACAGCAAATATAACGTATCGGTGTGAGATTTTGGTCACATGTTAACATCTGTCTGTTGCAGATAAAGGTTTTTGTTTTTGAGCTAATGCCTTTTGAAAGATATCCTTGTGCACCACTTTTGATTGGTGCTTTCAGGATTTTCCTTTATGCATTTGGTACAGTGATGATTTTAGGGCCCATAGCTGCATGGCATTTGGATTGGGAGGTGTCTATATGGTTATCCATGCCATCTGAACGTGCATGAAATAATTTCCCTTAAGCTGTCACTTAGAGCTGGGCAATATGATGATATGAATTATGGTGATAAACTTTGGTCACAGTGTGCTTTTCTGAGCATATTTTGATCTCGTTAGTGCCTAAAAAACACAAACATCATGTTTAATTTTAAGGAGTACGTCATTAGTGAAGTGAAACTGACTCTTTGTCATTGGGAACACACTCAAGCACCACAACGAAATGCAACCTCTGCATTTAACCCATCACACGTGCAC